>JAPYXV010005038.1:0-10864 GCA_028533065.1 Trachops cirrhosus
GGGTGAGGGGACACTGGGTCTGGAAGGTCCTCTCTGAGTGTCCAGACAGGAGGGGGTGGTTCAGCCACAGAAAATGAGCCTCTGAGCTGGATGTGATGACTCCTCACCCAGCAGGGAAGGCTGTACATGCTTCCCACACAGGAGCCGGGAAACCAGGGAGCATCAGACTCACTCACCTGCATAGGCCTGAGACTGGTCCTCACCTGCAATGGAGACAGAGAGTCACCTGAACTATCCTTTCTGAGTTGGCTCCTTTCTCTCCCTGGTGCCCCCCATCATCTTCCTGTTTGCCCCCCACCCTCCCCACCTTGCCCTCTGCCTGTCCCCTCCCCAGCTCCCCCTCCTCTTTCCATCAGCTGCAGCTCAGGACACCCAGGTGCCCTGCACGGGCTGTCCCAGCGTCACTGCACAGCTGTCCTGTCTGTGTCTGTGCGGGAATCACCCCTCATCCCCAGATTTTCCTTCTAAACTTTCAGTTACATTCTTGAACCATGCTGGTAAAGTGTTAAGTAGAAAGTTCCTGAAATAAACAATTTACAAGTTTTAAATTGCACATCAGTCTGATCAGCGTGATGAGAGTCCGTGCTGTCTGCTCCGACCTGCCCCCCACAAATCCTCCCTGAGTCCAGCAGGTCCACCCTGTGGACCCCCCTCTTAGTCCCTGAGGAGTCTCTGTGACAGATGGGCGGTCGCAGTATCACAGCGCTGGTGTCCAGTCACCCTTATTGTACTTAAGAGCAGCTCCAACGTGCAAGAACAGTGATGCTGCAGTGCTGGTGTGCCAAGGAAAAGCCTCCCTTAGGTGGAAAGGGAAAGCCTCATATATTCAGGGGTTGGTACTACACACGGTCAGACAGCTCCCGGGAGACTTGGACCGCATCCCACTCGTATCAGGGGCGATCACCTTCCTCCTGTAGCTGGATGTACCTGGGCACAGGCTCGCCTTGTGCACACGTGTGTGTACCTGTGTGCTAGAATCCATCCTCCTTAACCTGTGTTATTTCCTGCCGTCTTCTGGTGACCATTGGACAATGTAATCATAAAATTTTAGATACTCTTAGCTTTTTTCAATGACACTGGCCACTCCCCTTTTTAAGAGACACTTTTGTCTCTCCTTCTGCTTTTCTTCTCAGCGGTTACAGATTTTGAGAATCAACCAGGGAGGGAAGGACTCACATACTGAGCCACCTCCCCCGCCCCCTCTCCTTTCCTGGGTTCCCAGGGCGTCTTGCCCGAGCGCCCCCTGGTGGAGAGAGACCGCAGCCCCTTCCCCACTGAGAAAGACCACTGCCTGGTCCCCCATCAGTGTCCTCATCCTTCCCCTGGGCGCTCAGGGGTGAGGGAAGGGGCTGAAGTATCAGAGCACAGAGGAGGAGATGCGGGTCCGGGTACTCACGTGGTGGGTACCAGGTCTTTGTCCACCCTGCAGGGAACAACGTGAGGGGTCAGTCACAGGCGTCATTAGGGACCCATGATGCGTGGGGCTGAGGATCTAGACTTACTGAGTTCATCCCGCAGCCTCTCTGGAAAAAAGCAGGAAAAAAAAGTTCTTATAAGGAAGCCGAGGGGAGGACCCCCGTGGTGGGTGCGGGCTGGGGCAGGGAGGTGTCGACCACCTGCAGAGGGGCCTCACCTTTGGCCCATCGTTCCCTCTGCTCCTCCGCCTGCGCTGCTTCTTTCTCTGCTCGCTCCCTCTCCTTCTCTTGGGACAGGGCCCGGATCTTCTTCTGCTGTCGCCACAGGAAGTACCACGTCCCCGCCAGGAGCCCCAGCAGAGCCGGCAGGGTCAGGCCCAGGGCCACCACGCAGGGCTGCGCGTTCCAGAAGAACGGACCTGCAAAGGGTAAGCCTCAGCGCCTTGCCCAGTGGGATGGCGGGCATCTCTGGACGGAGAGTGATCTTTCTCTTCCCAAAGTGCCCAGAACTCTTACTGTCACATAAGTGCAGTTTCTTGAAATGTCTGCCCCTCACGTGGGAGAAGTTGAAATAGCAAGAAATATTTACAGAGTTCTTAAAGTGTCCTCTCCAATCCCTCAGTCCCAATTTATTAGCTTCTCATGGGTCAGCTTGATCTGGTGATTAAGAATGTGAACTTTGGGGTTGGAAGGCCTGGGTTCAAATTCAGAGTCTCCTGCCTGACTGGCTCTGTGACCTTGAACTAATGACTTAACCACCTGTCCCAGGTGGCCAGATTAGTAAAAGGGTTAAGTTAATGCTTATAAAGCACCTGACACACACTGAAACCTGGATGTGTTTATTAAATTAAAAAACATATATTCTCATATCTTTTTCTTCCCACCAAAAATAGCAGCCTATACAAACTGCTCACCAGGGTCTGGGCGACCTTCCCCCTCAGCTCAGGGAGCTGGTCTGTGTCCGCCCTCACAGGGCAGCCCCACTGCACACACGGCCCATCGGGGGCACTTGCAGGGTCTCTGACTCTTTGTTAAAGTGAGTAATGGTGCAGGAAATAACCTTTTACCTGGGTCATTTCACACAAACACAGGCTGATCTGCCAGACTCCAGAAGCTGGAGTTGGGACCAATAATTAAGTATGTTGAATAACGAATGCTTTATACCCCTACGGAAGTTGTGAAAATATATTCCAAAAATAACCTGATAATAGCAACATACACCTAAGAGCGACTGTCTCCCCACAATGCCGCCATCAACAGCCTTGTTTTTGTTTTGTTGCAGGTCTCACAGTGAGATTCTGCATCGTTTCCAGAGTCATGTCCTCTTCTGAACCCATAATTCCTGTTCTTTGCTTGTTTTTCTACTGAGTTGTTTTTTATTTTAAGAAGATCAGCCCTTTTTCTAAGATTTGACTTGTCCATATTTTCCCCTTTTCTCATGCCTTTGCTCATCTTGACCATTTGTCCCCAGTCCCCTCGCCTGGCACCGTGTGTGGCACGCAGGAAGTGCTCACAAGGTGTCTGTGACATAAACAGCTTCCTGGGGAAGGAGCACCAGGCCCCTGCTCTGTCCCTTCTGTTCCCTGCATGGACCCAGGTCAGCAGCAGACAAGCACACCTTCCCCCAGCAGACACCTCGGAGCCCAGGGCAGTGGGCAGGGCACTCACCTGGGATGGACACCCTGGCTGACCTCTCCTGGCCCAGCAGGGGGTTTCTGATGACACAGGAGACCCCCTCCCCAGAGCTGTCCTCCAGGATCACAGAGGCAGAGGCTGCATAAAGGCCCTGGGGGTCTGCAGCCTCTGTGGCCACCTCAGCAGACAAGCTGTGTCCCCTGGCGTCTCTCCACTGGATGTGGGGCTGTGGGTACCAGCCGGCAGACCTGCACTCCAGACGGATCCCTCCAGCCTCATAGCCCTTCATTTCAATGTGGGGATCAGAGCCCAGTGCTGGGGAGGAAAAGTGAGTCTGAATTACAGAGAGCACTGTGCACTGGTGAGGGTCTCCACAGCAGGGAGGGGCACACACATCCTGGATGAGCCGAGCAGGGATTCACAGGAGCTGTTCCCAGAGTGTGCTGTGCAGGAGAGACTGACCCACAGTGTGACCACTGCCTGACTGTAGCTGGACCCTCGTGCTGGATCCAAGGCGATCTGGGCCAGAATAGACATTGCTTCCCCTAAATCCCCTTAGAGACTGCTGAACCCTCCCCTTCCCCATGTCCCAGACATGCTGGTTCCTGGAACAGACACTCACACCACCCTGGGCAACCATGGAGGTGGTTTTTGCTCAGCAGAAGCAGGTCCCACCCCAGTGCCCCAATCCATCCTGCCTGTCACATGTGAGCCTCAGCCCTGCCATTGGGGGAAAGATATGCATGTTATCATGCCGCTACCCTAGCTGCGTGTGTATGTAAGTCCCCACGGGAAACTCTTGCTGAAATTAATGGTAGCGTCATCAGCCCATTTTTTGGATCTGTTGACCCAGAGAAACTTTCATAATGTGGTTATGGAGAGGGAAATATTCTACATGGGAGAGAGCTGACCCAGGGTGGGAACAGCAGAGTTGTGACCACCTGTCTCTAAATCTCTAATTCCCACAGGTGGTCAAAGGAAGCCCTTTCAAGACCTTTAAAAACAGAGTCAGGGAGAGAGAGCTTCACTAAGAGACGCTGTGAACTCCAGGAAGGGAGAGTGTCTGGCTGAGGAGACCCTGCAGGGACAAAGCCATGAGCCACCACCTCTGCCGGGCTCCCCAGCAACCAACCAGGCAGAAGCCCAGGGCAGGGTTGTGTCCTGAGAAGGTGAAGTGCAGCCCTGACACCTGGACATGAGCACTTTCATGGGGGCAGCACCTTGGACAAGGCTCATTGTCACTGGGACGGGTCAGGACAAAGTCAAGACCACTCAGCACTCAGTCTGAGCACAGAGGAAGCACGAACAGTGTGCAGACCACAGCAGGGACCACCCTCCCCTGTCCTGGCTGGGAGTGACCCATGACACCCCTGCACCTTCCCGACAGCATCCAGCCCAGAGCACAGCCCTGCTCCCACGTCCCCCTAACCCCCTAACAGCCCAGAGGTCACACCGAGTCCTCCCTGACACCCTGTCTCTGAGACACCCCGGTTTCCTCCCCTGTGCGTCCTCCCTCACTGCTCCAGGGATGGACACACCCTGTTCACCTGCACGTGTGTCCCGGGGCCTTTGGTTGGAGGGTGAGGGCAGCACAGGTGTTGTCCCTGCAGCTCAGCCCCCTGGACCCACAGCAGCGGGCACCTGGGGGCCCCACGGCCACTGTCTGGAACATGCTGAACCCAAACACCTGGTGCCACCCACTGCAGGGGGCCTCCTCCTCCTTCCCGTTCCCGACCTCCACCTCCCTGCTGAGACCTGGTGGGCGGCATGAGGGACTCTGTGCTGGATGCAGGAGGAGCCCTTCCTGGGGAACAGCCTGGGTCTGTCACGGGCCTCAGAGGAGCAGGGATGGAGGCAGGGGGGCAGGTGCTGGTGAGGAGCCAGGAGTGCGCTCAGGTGGGCCTGGAGCCTCTGCCCCTGACCCCACAGGAAACAAGCACAGATCAAACCTGAGGCTCACCTGCCACCTGCAGCTCCACCTGGGCATTTTCAAAGAAATCTCCATCTTGGAAATAACACAGGTAGTTCCCACTGTCAGAGGTTCTGATGTCTTGAATCTGGAGAGCAGCCTTCCCCGCAGTGATGTCCTCTCTTAAAATTGAAGTTCTCCCTCGATACTCTGCTGCCGGTGTGTCCTCCTGCCCATGTGCGTACGTGTGCACTACCTGCCTGGGGCTGGATCGCTCCCACATCAGCTCCATGTTCTCAGCGCTCATCTTCGGGGACAGGTGACAGGGCAGCTCAGCGTCTTCACCCACCATGGCCAGGATCGGCCCACGGGGTCCAACCACAGCAAACCAAGCTGGTCATCAGAAGGGGGGGCCCTGTCAGAAGGATATGGGGCCACAGGACCAGGGGGTGCCCCAGGCAGGGAGGGAGAGGTAGGAGACACCTAGACAGGAACTCAGTCCTCACACAGGTGTGTCTGGATGGGCTTTGCAAGGGATGGGGGGAGTCCAGGGTTCTGACTGGGCCCAAAGGTAAGGGCTTCAGATGCACAAACGCAGAGCAGGTCCTACCTGAGCAGGGGCTGAGCAGCTGGACCACGGCGAGGCAGACAGGGAGGGCAGGCAGAGGGAGGACCAGGCACCTCACCATCGTTACCTGCTGTGCAGACAGAGATGCCAGCAGGGGCTGCGTAGCAATGATGACCTGGGAGAAGGTAGAGAATTCCCAGTGAAGACACTGCCTCCCAAGGGCCGACCCTTTTGAGGGCACCACCGGGATCGCTGCTGCTCACGGGAGACCCCTCCTCCGCAAATGTCCTCTGAGGAGTCTCTTCACCTTGGATCCCAACGCGGAAATCACCCATGAAACACGGAACAGTAGTGTACATACCTTAACTCTCCCCATCAGGAAGTGCGGGGCTCTGGTGTGCGGACGTGCTCAGAAGCTCTCCACTCATCCACACTTCCCTACTACGGCCAGGTGCCGGCCCCCAGCATCAGGCCCCTCCCCTCTGAGTCTCGGATCCCACTGCTGCCCCCTGCAGGCCATGCTCTGTACAGCAGCCAGGACGTCCTGACCCCTCACCTCCCTGCTCCTCAGCCCCTCCCAGGGGCTCCCATTCCATTCAGAGCAGAAGCTGATGACCTTTGCACCCTGTACTTTTACAATTATCGGGATGTTTTAAGTTTCAAAAGTTTTGATAGTGAAGAATATATTCTACTTATTTGGGGAGTTATTGATGGTTTTTTATACCCGATTATAGGTAGTTTTAAAATACGAAAAAAGTAAATGGACAAGTAGAAATAATTTATAACGGTAATTTTATACTTTGTTTCATAGGAGTGTAAATATTTTGGATGTGTCTTAGCCTCATTTACGTACCAAATGCATTAAAAATATTTTATCCTTTGACCCACAAATTCCAGTTGTAGCAATAGCTCTTGAAGAAAAAAGACCAGCCCTGGCTGATGTGGCTCAGTGGACTGCATGTGGGTGTCTGTTCGATTCCCAGTCCGGGCACATGCCCGGGTTGCCGACCAGGTCCCCAGTGTGGGGCACCTGAGAGACAACCACACACTGATGTTTCTCTCCCTCTCTCTCTCTCTCCCTTCCCCTCTGTCTAAAAATAAATAAATAAAATCCTTTTTAAAAGAGGAAAAGTCAGGCATGAACACCAAGCTGTATATTAAAGCTGTTTGTCATTGTAAAATCTACAATAGCAAACTGGAGATTCAATTTAAGTGCCCAAATTGTGTTTCATGTTGTTACAATCATAAATGAGAACTCTTTATTTAAAACATGATTCTGAAACCAACAACCCATATAATCCTCAATGGTGAAATATGATCATCATTTTCCTCTAAGACCAGGAATAAGAAATAGACCCCCACTATCACCAGTTCTATTCAATACGGTGTTGGAAGTCCTAGCCATAGTAATCACACAAGACAAAGAAATAAAAAGCATAGAAACCATAAAGGAAGAGCAAAACTCTCACTATTTGCAGATGACATGATATAATACATAAAAAAGCCTGAGGACTCCACCAAAATTTTTTTACAAACTATGAGAAGTACTGAATTAAGTCAATAACATGGCAGGATACAAAATCAGAAACCTGCTACGTTTATATACAGCAAGAATTAATAATCAAAACGAAAACATTTAAAAATCCCATTTGCACGTTCATCAGAAAGCACAAAATACCTAGGAACGAATTTAACCACAGAGGGTGAAGACGGCCACCTGACAACCATCAGTCAG
Organism: Trachops cirrhosus; assembly: GCA_028533065.1. Lineage (NCBI taxonomy): Eukaryota > Metazoa > Chordata > Mammalia > Chiroptera > Phyllostomidae > Trachops > Trachops cirrhosus. Next base: position 7,263 of record JAPYXV010005038.1, read on the forward strand.
GAAGAAAGGGACCCAAGAGGAGACAAATCAGGGGGCGTTACACTGTGCTCCTGGGCTGGAGGAGTAACGGTGTAAACTGTCCTCACGGCCTAAGGCAGGACACAGATGCCAGGCAATCCTTGTTAACTAAGAACGAAAACCAATGGCCTCCTTCTCAGAAGTACAACAACTAATCCTAAAATCCATACAGAACCACAAACATCCAGAACACCAAGGAAACCTTGAGAAAGAACAGAACTGGAGGCATCACGCTCCCTGATATCAAAGTGCCGGCACAAGAACAGACACGGAGTTCAGTGGGACAGAACAGGGCCCGGAAACGGGCCCTCCCTTGTCAATCGATTAATTTATGAGAAAGGAGGTGGGAATATGCAATGGTTACCCCGCTCTGAAAAACAGAGAGTCCCTGAAAAATGTTGGGAAAACTGGACAACTGTCTGCAAAAGAACGTAAGTGGGTCACTTTCTTATACCTACACAAGAATAAAAACAAAGTGGGCTAAGGATTTAAATGTAAAACTGAAACCGTGAAAGTGAAAACATCATAAGCCATAACATCTCCGACACCACTCAGTAATATGGATGTGTCTCCTCAGGCCAGAGTAACGAATGACGAGACGAGCAAATGGGACCACATCAAACTCCAACGGTTTTGCTCAGCAAAGGAAATACCAACAGAATGAAGACAGCCGACTGGATGGAAGAAGATACTTGCCAATCCTGCGTCCAATAAGCATTAATGCCCCAAATTTATAAGGAACTCAGACAGTTTAACACTAAAACCCCCAAACAATTTGGTTTAAAAAGTGTGCAGACGACCCGAATGGACAATTCTCCTGGAGGAGTTCTGCAAGGTCAGCGGGCACAGGGACGGGAATCCCCTCTCTGGGCAGACAGCGTGGTGTTGATCCACTTCCCAACCGATGTGTGTGTGGTGGGCTCAGGGTTTTCCATGTTACAAATAATTCTGTAATAACCATTTTTGCACGTGAGTCTCTAAGACACACACCTTATAACACACCCACCATTTTAACATGATTTCCATGAAGGATGGCCTGCTGACTATCTGTGACTCAGGTAAACGGCCTGCTCGCTGTACAACTCTAGACACTAACTTGGAAAGAAGCTCATTCTGGCCTTCAGACGTTCAGCCCAGGATTTGCTGACCTGGATCAGTGATCTGAGCAGACGGTGTTGCTTGCTCATAGTTCCTTCAATGCAGAACTCTTAACACCCTCCTTTCCATGTCTTTGCTGAGTTGTTTTTGTTCCTTTCTTTTTTCCTTACAAAAATACCTACCTGTGTCGAATTCTCAGGTGAGATCCCCACCTTCTCAAGCTGCTGACACTTGAATAGACCTGCATTCCCCCCACCAGTCCCTGTCTCTCCCTTATTGGCTTCCGAGCAGCAGGCAGCCGAACCTGGGTTTGGTGTCAATCTCTCTTCTAGAATCTCTAGGAACATGCTCCCAGGGATGAGCAGGAGAGACTGTGAGGGTCCTCACTCCTCGCTGACCACAGGAAGTTCCTAGGGATGGGCAGGTGTCCAGCTCCCTGGTCCCGAGCGTCTCCCTCCCACAGGTTTCCCAGTGCACACCTTACCTGCCCTGCTCCGCGCTCCCCCTGTGCCCTCACCTGCAGGCTCACAGCACCACACTCCTTCCCTGGGTGAGGGACACCCTGCAGGCTCCCCCAGCTTCTCAGCCTCCCTCCTAAGGGGGCCTGGGGCCCTGGCTTTCACCAGCTCCCGTCAATTCACCTTCACTCTCCCAGCTGAAAATTACAGAGCAAAGGTACGGGAGGGCTCTTTATTGTACGTGAGTCATCTGGAAGGAAGGGTGGGGAAAAGAAAGGGTGCTCAGCAAGGGAAACAGGGCAAAGTTCATCTATGAAAACACTTGTTTTCTGATTGGCTCAGGGCTGTGTCTCTCATCACCTGTTGGGCAGAAAGTTTGGCATGATCTCTGACCCCGTGTTGGATGGGGCAGTGCAGACCAGCTCCAGCCCTGACTCCCACACTCAATCTCTCTGTGTGGTCACTTACGTGAATCACTCTTGGGTGTGGGTGTGTGTGAGCAGGATCCCACTATACACACCTGCTTTATGTCATTTGTACCAAAATGTGTTTAGCAAAGGAACCAGGACAAAGTAGCAGAGGGCAGTGTGTGAGGAGAGGAAGGGTGCAGGAATTAAACTGTCACTGTGGCCGTTTGCTAACGTCTCTGACAGCAGAGCCCAGTGAAGGTGTGACAGAGAGAGTGCAGACCCACGCCACCTGTCCTGGCTCCTGTGACACTCAGGTGTCACATCCCTTCCCAAGCAGCACCGTTCTCAGGTGCCCACGGGCGGTGCTGTCAGGGAAGGACGGGCAGGTTCTATGTTTTTCAGAGAAGGTTCATGTGGGGCGTTGCTGAGAAGGTCCTCTCGTCCTCTGAGTCTCATCTGAGCTGCACTTGGATTTTCAGGTGTGCTCACTTCTCTCCTGCAGGATCTGTGTCCTCTTGGGTTAGACGAGAGAGGCTGTGAATGCGTCTGGTAGGGGACTTTGGGACAAATAGAAGCCTGGGACCTCCAAATGCACTAACACAATTGTGCTTCAAAACAAACACCCAACGTTTCAGGAGACGCTAAGGACTGTCCGTGGTGGGTCTGCAGTGCAGAGCTCAGCTGATTCGGGAGGGCTTGCCTGGGCCTGGTTGTCGGGGCCAGCTCCACGGCTCTCTCCATTCCGGTGCCTGGAACCACAGGACTAGTGTTCCATCTCTCCACCCTCTTCTTGCACCCCATTCATCTGATCACTGTCCCCATCCCCAGGTACTGCGAACCTGCTCTTCCTCTAACTTTTCAGACCCTGATCTTGAGGCTCCTCCGCCCCCTGGTGGCCGCCGCACTTCACTGCAGTCCCTGCGCCTGGGAACCCTGCTGAGGTCCCTGTGCTGTGGGGTGCCCCCAGGTACCCACGCCTTTCTTTGATATAACTTCGAATCTTTCTTTAAAACTGTGATACACACTAGGAAATACATTTTATATTGGAACTGAGGACACACACTCAAATTTATATAGACTGTATGGTCTCATAGTTCAGTTCGAGTTTTTCACATAAACGTTGGTCACTACATAGTGTGCTGATTTCATACCCACCAGCGGCCCAGGCCCTGCAGGTGGCGCTGCGCCAGGACGACGTCTGTCCACAGGAACGCGGCGCCCGCAGGCCTGCGGGGCTCTGCTCTTGTTGTCCAAGGTGGAGAACTTTGACACTCACAAATTTACCTTCATTCTGAAATCTAACAGTGCACTTATTTCCCGTCATATTAATGCTGTAGGAGCCCCTTAACTGGGCAGGAGGCAGTTCTCTGGTGCAGACGGTAAGTATGTGGTTAACATTTCCCGCCCCCCCATGGGTGCGTACCTCTCACTACAGACCACAGGACCCTGAACACCCTGAACAGCTGCACCTTGGCCCCCGGCCTGGCTGCACCACGTGCCACCCCCGGGGCGGCTTAAACAGCAGAGCATCGTGGTCTCGGTTCCCGCGGCTGGAAGCCTGAGCTCCAGTCCCGGTGGGCAGGGTCCAGCCCCTGCCCCGGTTTAGGCGATGGTGGAG
>JAPYXV010005039.1:0-10863 GCA_028533065.1 Trachops cirrhosus
GGGGTCCTTTATGTAAATTTCCAAGGCTAGAGCTCCATAGAGCTTAGACAGGGTTACTCAGTGAAGACAAGGCAAGTTCTGGATTTCCCGATATGATCCATATCTGGTTTTCCATTTTAGGCGTGGGAACTAGGAGCTTGGAAAGGTCAGTTCCTGCTCCAGGTGAACTGAGTTATCTGACCTGATGTGTTCAGGCGGCTTGTAGTCAGGTTGTTTTGTTTTTGATTCTCCCCTCAGCGGCTCGCCTGAGTCGTGAGCATGGGTGAGTTTCAGGAACGGTGTGATCAAAGACACCTTCCAAAAGGATGTCCCTGTGGTCCTGCTCCTATTTCTTATGTGCATTAATTGTGTCTTGTGTGCGTGTGTGGCCTCCTTCATCTGATATGGCTTGAAGCCTTGTCTTTGTCTTTCTGTGAGGACTCTGCCTGTGTGAACAAAGGATATATATATATATATATATATATAATATAGGATATTATATATATATATAATATAGGATATTATATATATATATAATATAGGATATTATATATATAATCAATTCAGGCACTCTTTCCTCCTCCATACACATCTCCCTGTGTCTGTCTGTGTTCCGGATGTGTGTCCTGTGCTCATCAGACTGGGAGCTCATCTGGACCACATAGTCTCTCCTGCCTTGCCCTGTCTATCCTTTTAGTGCCTTGCAGAGGAAGTGAAAGTTCAGGAAAGGGTTGATCAAGAACACCCACCTTGTCGATGAAGGCAGCGAACCTGCTGTTGAGACACTTGATCTGCTCCTTCTCCTCATGCTTCACGCACTGCGCATTGGGGTCAATCTCCAGGTTGAGGGGCGTGAGGAGGCTCTCGTTGACAGACACGGTGGTGATGCAGGGCGGGCTGGGCCCGCACACACCGCCAGAGCGGTATCCGAAGCTGCGGCCGCAGGAGCCAGAGCGGAAGCCCCCACAGAGGCTCTGGCTGCCAAAGCCCCTGGTGAGGCCGCGGTAGCAGGAGACGCCGCTATAGGGGGCGGCCGTGATGCAGCAGCGGCCTGGCCGGGGTCCGCAGGCAGAGGCACAACTGAAGGTCTGGCCGCAGAATCCTGATCCACAGGTCATGATGCTCCTAGAAGTTTGGGCTGCAGAGTAGAGGACGTGAGATCTGGAGTCTTGGTGGAAACTCCAATGCGTTCCTCAATGTGCCCCAGTCCTATTTATGCTCGGATGGGAAGGGGCTTGGCTATGCAGATAGAGTCGGTGCAATTTGTGCTTTATGGGCTTGGGCGGTTAGTGCAGTCCAACCCCTCTCTAGAATGTGCTTTAGTGGTGGAGTGGCCCGCACCCGCCTCCGTGTAAAGGATGCCAATCTCTGGGCCATAGGGGAACTCAGCACGTTTCATCTTCAAAGTGCCCTGCCAGCAGGGCATGCACGCATCTCAGGGTACTGAGGAGAGAAGGGCAGGGCAGGGGAGGGGAAGGGAGGGAAGAACAGGCCCAGGAGAAGAGGTAGAGAACAGAGGCCAGATGTTGGGAGAAGCAAGGAGGAGGGGCCTGCGTATGTGTTGGGGAGTGAGTGGGGAGGATGCCCAGGAAAGTCTGAGGTCTAAATTCCATTCCAGGAGTGGCCAAAGTGCCACCAAAACACAGCTCTGGATTTTTTCCCTCTCTGGATTGTCTGGCGGGCCACTGGAAACATCTGATTTTTCTTACCATGGCAGCAGCTACTGCATTATTAAATATCTAATGTCTGTTTCAGCTTTTATTATGAGAGTTTCCAAACATATAGAAAAGGTGAAAGAGTAGTACAGCAAACACCCTGAGATGTTTCACCTAGATACCTAGATTTGTAGATCTTAACATTGTATTATATTTCCTTCCACATTGGTCTAATTATTTGACAGTTACAGGCAGCATGGCGTGTCACCCTTAAATATTTTGGCATGCATTTCTTAACAATAAAGACCAGACCATTTTCATATTCAAGAGAATGAACAATAATTCCAAATAGTCATTAACTATCCATTCCATTTCAATTTACCCAACTGTACCCCAAATTTTTAAAAATAGGTTTAATGTGCTTGAACTTGTGGCTGTAGCCCTTGTATTTTCTGTGAACTGGAAGTTTACTCTGGAGCTGGGCTGTGCAGTATGACAGCCAATAGGCTCATGTGGCTAAATTAGTTGACCCTAAATGAATTCAAAATTGAAATTTTCAGTTGTACTAGCCACATGTCACACAGGACTAGTGGCTACGTTACTTATTGGACAGTGCAGATAAAAGACATTTCCACAATCACACCAGGATCTATTGGATCACACTGGTCTAGAGACCTGATTGGGTCTAACTGAAACATTTTGGGGCAGAATACTTCATATATGGTGCTATGTGACTCTTACTGTACCACTCAAGAAGCACAAAGTGTCCAGTCATTCTGTTATTGGTGATGCTAAATCAGACCACTTCAGTACATTTTCCCTTTTATAATCAGAAAGTACTCTGTAGGGAAACATTTTGATTAGAGAATATTTTCTGTTAGTCACCTACCATCATTACATGTTATAAATGGTCTCTAATTCTCCAAATCATTTGAAGTAGGCACCATTATCCCCATTTTACAGATGAGGAAAATGAGGCTCAGAGAGGCTAAATAACTTGCCCAAAGTCTACAGCTTGTAAGTAGAGGAGCTCAGGAGATATCATGCCTTCTCACCTACAAGCTACAACAACCCTGGGTTGCCTAATAGCTGGAAAATCGAGAGGGTAGAGAGAGTTGCTCAGGAGGGGATATCTATGGATTTAGGGTTGGGGAGTCAGTCTAAGGAAGATGGGCAGAGTCAGCGGGGGTGGAATGGTTAGAACCAGGAGGGGAAATGGGGTGTGAGTGTGGAATAAGGTCAATATGAGGCTGGGGGCTGGGGAGGGGTATGGGTTAGATCTGCAGGATCCTATGCCGAAGAATTGAAGAGAGGGGTGGAAAGTGGTACTTTTAATTATTTGTATACTTATGGTGTGTTGTAAGTAACCATGACAGAGGGTGCTGTGTTCTATTTATCCATGAAGCACCCCCACTCTGACAGAGCAGCTCTAGAAAAATTATCTCATAAAGTAAGAAGTTTGTGTAAGTGGAAAGGATGAACAGGGAAGTGAAATGACTTGCCTGGCAGCCCCCTGTAGCTGCTGGGCCTTTGCAAGGAGGCAGAGGTAGGCAGAGCAGCTCAGGGGGAAAAGAAGGGGGAGGGGTTGATGAGAAAAGAGAAGAAAGGAGAAGAAGAGAAGAAAACAGGGTTTGTCAGGAGTTGGGCTCTGGGTGTCTGTGCAAAACATTCAGGTGTGGGACCTTGTGACAGGACAGACATGGGGTAACAGATTGTGTCAGCCATTGGGTCATCCCAGAGGAGGGTGTGGCACCTGCTGTCACTTTATGTGTTTGGGGAGCTGGCCAGCACTTCCGAGGCCTTTATAACCTCCACTGCAATCTTAGGCACTGCCCACAATGAGCAGTGGTGCTCCCAGCAAGCCAGCTGGCTGGGTGTCCCGAGAAGCACAGTGAGTCAGGGTGCATTTCACACTCACTTTACCTTTTCCACCAGTGTAACTCCTAATAAAAATGACATGCATAAACATGAGCCAATTACTAGTGGCTGATCCTTGCTAAGCAATTTTTGAAAAGCAAGAATAAGTTTAAAGCCAGATAGAAAAAAAGCAAATGTGACATCATTTTGTTAAATTCAGACATTACTAGTTGTTGTTAATTTTTGAAGACCTAAAGGGACATTCAACCTGTATATTTCCTCTGAGTGAACAACTTTTTTTGGGGGAGGGGTGGTTTGCAGAGTCATCACTCTATTGTCTTGGCTCTGGCAGTATTAGCTTCATGAAAGTTTAAATGGTTTTTATTGTGAAATATGTCACACACAGAAAAGACTATATAGGTGGAAGAACGAGAACAGATATATAACTTAGGACCTTCCTGTGAGCCTCACTGATTGTGCCCCCTTCCTGCCTGGCACAGAGATGGTTCCTCTCTGGGATTTTGTGTTAAATCATTCCTTTGCTTTTCTTTACAGTTTTAGTACTGCACCATATATTACTTAATTTTCTAGTTTTTAAGCATCATATAAATGGGATCATATTGCATGTATTCTTTCATGTCTGTTTTTTTTTGTTCAACGCTCCTTCCCGTGGCTGCATGGTATTCATTTCACTGTAGATTGTGCTCATTTTACTCACCTTTCTACCTTGATGGTCTCATGGTTGTTTCCAGAGCTTGTATTCTGAACAGAGATGCCATGAACATTCTTTTCTATGTCTTCTAGTATAATTGTGCAAGAATTTTCCTGGGATATATGGTTATTAAAAAGAACTATGTGAGTAGTATATACTTGGTGTAGAAACTATTTTATGAATATTATTCCAAACCTAAAAGATAATAACATCTCTTCTTGTGCATCTTGCTTCATAATAGATACTATACTAAGAGCCCAACATGCATTCATGCATTTAATTTTTACAGTGGCCCTCTGAGGCAGGTATTATCCTAGTTTTACGGAGGAGGACACTGAGGTCTAGGGAGGTTAAAAGACTGGCTCAGGTTGTGTGGGTAGTGGCAGAGCTGGCACTCAGAACCTGGTGTGTTTGGACCTGATGAAGAGATGAGTTTATCTTGTTGCACTCCCATCTACCCACCACCGCCATCATTAAAACTATCACACAGTAGATGGTGTTTGCATATAACACGTTAACACGCACACACACTCACTAATCCCCTCCCTCTAGTGCCCTCTTCTGGGACCTTCGGAGTGTTCTCAGGGCTTAGGACCAAAGGAGGGAGGGGTGCTCACTTATTTTTGTGGTGAGTTTCCAGTTTTAAGAAAAAAAGCTGGATATACACCCAGATCATGAACAAAAATGCAAACTTAGCAACACACCAATGGGTACAAATGTTTGGTTCATGGATATATTCCAAGGGCTTGATACATAGTAGGTGCTCAATAAATATTTGTTGAATGAATGAAATGAATACCAGCTGCATGTTAAGTGCTGAGTAATGGAGCCATCAAAGCTTGGTGGTTAATTGTATAAAGCTTTCTGGTAGGATGGGCTGGGGACCAGATGAAGCAGACAAGAGGGCAGTCATTCCTGGGGTTGAGGGTGGAGTGGAGAGACATTTCTGGCTGGGGCCTGAAGGAGGGATAAAGTGAGTAGATGTGTCTTTAACCAGAGCAAAGTCCTTAACCTGAGTGATGATGGGGGTGATAGGGAAAGCCAGCCAACAAGAGCAAGGATCCTGAAGGTGTTGGGGCAGTGTAGAGACTGGTGATAGGGTTTGGGAAGGAAAGTGTGAGAAGCAGACTTCTAGGAGAAAAGAGGGAGAAGATGCTTGGTCTTAGATTATTACTCTCCAGGGCCACTCAGACAAAGGACGGAGACTGGCTGGGTGGTGAGGAGGATGGCAGAGAGGGGAGATTTGGGTAGAGAGAGAGAAGAGGAGGGAAGTGGAGGGACAATGGGGAAAACCCCAGGGGAAAATGGTGAGGAGACACTTTCGGGTTGGAAGAACATAGGAGGAGGAGGTTGATGAGAGAAGGGTGTAGCATCTACCTGAAGAGGTGGGCAACTTGGGCTCCAGCTTTATAACATTGCATCTCCACAGGGCAAGGACCTGGGACAGGGAAGTGGTAGGGACTTATCCTGGTTAATGGGACAGACCTCACCAATGGTAGAACTCCTGAGTTAAGCTTCATTTCCCCCAGGATCCCCACAAGGGCCTTTGGCCCTTTGTCCTCTCACAGATAATTGGCCACTGTCCAAGGTATGTTGGCTGAGGAGGCCAGGCTCTGACTTGGGTCTCTGGTTAACTCACCAACCCAATGGCCTTGCCTAGTGACTGCACCTGAGGTTAATTCTGTCATTAACAGCTCAGTTGCTGTGTAAACATCCACTCCCTCACCCCTCAGTTTCTCTCCCTGGAACCTGGCCTGCACCTTCTTTCTGTGAACAGAAAACATGAGCTGCAAGGTTAGAAAAGGCATGGGCTCTTTGATCCCTACAGGCCTAGTGTGCAGAGACTTTGGTGTCCTCCAAATGTAGAGCACACAGGCTGCCTCCCAGCCCTCAGCCATGGAGCAGAATCCGAAATGACACAAGTCCTACTTCTTAGGTCTGTCTCAGTGGGCTCTTTACCATCACAGCACCTCATGACTCATCCCTTTCCTGCGAGGGCCCTCAGGTTTCTCTACTGTCTACCCACTCTCTGAAATACCGCCATGCAAACCTTTGCACCAGTACTGTCCTGCCTGCCTGTTTACCGAAGCCTGTCCTCACTCTTTCCAAGGAGACTTTCTTGCCTTTCCCATTACAGTAGTTGCACTCCACATTGCCTGAGAAGGGCACTGTCAGTAGGCATTGCATTCCTGAGCATCTGATGATACATCTCAAAAGCCACCCTCTTCAGACTTCTGGCCTTTCTCATAAATGTGGGTCTGTCTTCCCTGTCAGTTGGGGAGCTCCAGAATCCTTGTCTGCTTCTTTCTCTTAGTGCCTTCTTCCTTTCCTCCAAAAGTTGAGACAGGGTTCAGGTTATGGCAGGGACATATTAATCACAGAATCCTTGAATCCCTCAACAAGACTTATTTTGTCTAACTCATCATCCATCTTGAGAAATCTGCTTCAACATCCCCCCCAGGAACAGAATGAACTGACAAAAAACTTCCTAATGTTAAATCCACCTGATTTACCCTTTCTCTTCAGGCATCCCTTGGAAAAAATCCACTTGGGCTAAAGGAGGAGATTTTGATCTCCATATCTGAAGGTCTTTGGGTTCACCTGCTCTCCTCCAGAATAATGAGTCTTCCTCTTTTATATAAAGCTTCCCTAAATGGGAGATATAACACAAGCTCCTTTAGGAAACCATGACTACCTGCCCTCCTGGGAAGTTCTTTCTCAACTCCAACTCCCATCTGTTCAACTCCCAGCTGCAGTGAAAGCCTGACTTCTCTTGCTCTCTTTAGACTTACATTATACTTGCATGGATCATCAAGAGCATGTCCCTCATCCTCAGGCCCATGGTATCCCTAAGTTACTGACCACGCATCAGGTTTCAGGATTAGGTAAAAAGCAAGATGAATGAGTATGTCATTGATTTATAACTTACATTATAATATTATCAGAAATCATGAGAATGTTTGATGACCTGTTAGGAAATACAAATTCATGAATTATTCACAAAAAAAACCCAGACTTTTTAGATTGCCCAAAATTCTCTTTTTGTCTAGTTGCGTGGTTGCCCAAGGATTGGTGACATACTCCCTTTGCTTAAGAAGACAGATTCTGCGCTGCAGCAGCTGGGATACAATGAGGACTGAAGGAGGGGCATTTGAATTGGGGTTCTTTTTTGGGATAAAGGAAGTAGCCATGGCCTAAGGTCTCAGGTCCTCCCTGCCCCTTGGGCTGATCCCCATGGTAGAACAGCAGTAGATAACATTTATTGATCACTTGCTGTGTGCCAGGTGCTGTGTTAAGCATTGTCCATACATTATTTCATTTAATCCTTCTATTAGTCCTTTAAGGAAGGCAACATTCATAAGAATTTTACATATATGGTTTAGGAATGTGAGTAGATATATTCCATCAAACATGCCGATATATCCACACCAGCAGCAGCAACAAGAACAAAAAGAACAACAACAATAACATCAATGACATACACCTCTACTTCCCCATCAAACCTGTCACCATAACTACTGCAGCAACAACCACTACCTACATGTATGAATACATTCTTAGAGGCTCTATTGTAAGTGCTTTACATGGATTAATTCTTTTAATCCTTACAACAACTTTATCAAGTGGGTACTAAATCCCCATTTTACAAATCATAAAATGAGATACAGAGAGGTTAAGTAATTGCCTAAGGTTGTACAGCTAGAGAGTGGCAGAGCTGGACTTTGGAAGTAGACATTTTGGAATCTGTGTTCTTCACTGATATACCAGGTATTTAAACTTTTTAGTTTCAATCATATTAAGAAATGATTTTGCATAGTGACAAAGTGCACACATATTTACATACCATGTATACTTGGAACAAAAAAGATCATGAAATGTTATTCTTACTACATATGATGCACTCTGATATTTTCTATTTTATCCTAATCTATTAAATAGATTAAATTAAAGTTCTAGTTGCTTCCATGGGTGGGTCCCAGTGTGAATCTGAAAAAATGCTGCCCCAGAGCCTCCTGCTTCTTAATGATTACAATAAAGCACACAGGCTTTTGTGCTCTGGAGTTTACTGAGCACGTGCCAACCCCTGTAATTCCTCAAAGTAGTGCTGGGAAGGAAAGGCTTACTCTATTTCTCAAAGGATGGCATTCCTTGCCCCGTTCACACAGCAATCATCACAGCAGAGTCTTGGTTCCTACCCAGCCCTTCTGGGTTGAAGGCCCACACTATCCACCCTGGATGGACAGCACACACCAATGTGGATCTGTTGTGGCATCTTCCAAGGTTGCTGACAAACTGCTGTGAGGGGAATGGGGTGGCAGGGTTGGTATAGCATGGAAAGCAGCACAGAGTCAAGGGGGTAATGGCAGGGGGCTGGATGCTCTCCTCACATGGATCGTCTAGATTGGTTCTATTATATTCTGAGCCAAATGCCATGCAGACTCATAACTGTGGTGTCCACCCTAGGCCTTCTGGGCCCTGGAGGAAACACAGAGGGTTGAGTTGAAATCCAGACATAGTACCCTTGCTTGGGATCTTGTTGGAAATGGTTGGGCGTTCCTGAGGCCAGTGAGCCAGTGTGTACCCCCTTAGCATCATGAAGAACTCTGAGGGAAGGGATGCCTCCACTCAGTATAGGCTGGCCAAGAGGTCTAATAAGTTGGCTTAGGATCTAGTTGGTGTGTAAGGGGTTTTGGGGGTGGGTGAGAGTGCACGTGAGCACATGAGTGCCTGTGTGAGACTGTGGGTGGGAAGGCCAGCATGTAAGTGCATTGTGTGTGTGTGTGTGTGTGTGTGTGTGTGTGTGTGTAGGGAGTGGGCTATGTTGACAGATGTGAGGGATTTGGGAACAGTGTGGGAGTGTTGGATACGTGTGGAGGTAATTAAGAGATTATTTAAGCATGTGGCTTTGGCAGTGCAGAAAGAGGCCATCAGTGTGAGGGAAATCACCAAGCGCACCCCAAGTTTCACATCATTTGTTGATCTCACATTCCCCCCAGTGTTTGGAAGGGGCAGGGACGGGACGGTCCTATCAGCACCATGGACAGCGGCGTTGACTTCATCAAATGGGCGGTACAGGAAGAGCCGCAGCCCCGCCTTTCCATTCCAACCTGAGTCACTGCTCCCCATCCTCCAGTTCCTGAGTTTCCCCAGCTGTGTATAGGGAGGTTGGGGTGGGTGTGGGGGAAGTGAGCTGGCTCTTTGAAGATAAAAATTGTGCAGTTTAAGGTAAAAGGCCATAAACATTGGCCGCATCTGGCACCCAATTAAGAACATTAAGGGAGGAACGACAGCAGCTAAACAACCCAAGCCCATAAAAAACGTCTAATTGCTCCTAACCAATGGACGCACCAGGCTCTCCACATATATAAAAGACCCAAAGATGTCCGAGGCGTAAACACCTCGTCCACTATACCCTCCATTCTGATCTTTCCCTCCTCAGAGCCTCCCTTGTACCAAAGAAACACCATGACTTGTGGATCTTACTGTGCTGGCAGCGCCTTCAGCTGCGCTTCGGCCTGCGGGCCCCGGCCCGGCCGCTGCTGCATCACCGCCTCCCCCTACCGCGGCGTCTCTTGCTACCGTGGCCTCACCAGGGGCTTTGGCAGCCAGAGCCTCTGTGGGGGCTTCCGCTCTGGCTCCTGCGGCCGCAGCTTCGGATACCGCTCTGGCGGCGTGTGCGGGCCCAGCCCGCCCTGCATCACCACCGTGTCTGTCAACGAGAGCCTCCTCACGCCCCTCAACCTGGAGATTGACCCCAATGCGCAGTGCGTGAAGCATGAGGAGAAGGAGCAGATCAAGTGTCTCAACAGCAGGTTCGCTGCCTTCATTGACAAGGTGGGTGTCCTTAAACACACCCTTCCTGGACCCCACCCATGCCTAGGACTCAGGCAGGTCCCTGAGTGGGGGAGTCAGAGGCAGAAAGAGCTTTGCCGGTGTGAGCTCCTGTTCCGATGAGAGGCTGACACACAGTCAGAAACAAGCATTCACATGAGACCCAGAAGACTCGGCTGGGAGTTCAGATAGGCAGAGCTGATGGGAGAGAAGTGTGACCAGGTTGTTCTGAAGCTCAACTAGAGTTGAGGAAATTGAGGAGGAAAATGACTGCTGCTTCTGAAATTACAGAGGTTTCTAGGCCCAGGCCTAAGCCTCTGTTCCCTCTGAGGACATAGAGTGGATTGGCTATCCAGCGAGTGCGGCAGGGGCCAGGGCAGCAGCCCGCCCCTTTAGATAGATGGCTTGTGACATCATCTCCCTGTAACACGTCACCAGAAACCCCATGCTGTGATGTGAATCTGGGAACCCTGTCTAAGAAGGCACTTCTTCTAGCTTCAGGGTGGGGGACTGGGCTTTCCACCTGGAGCCTGACTACATGCCTCCTGGACTCATCAGGGTGGGATAACTCAGTAACCTGAGAGAAGGGATTGACCTTTCCCACGCCCTTGCTCCCATCCCTAAAATGGAAAATCCAGATAGAGATCATAATCAGGAAATCCAGAAGCTGATTTGTCTGACACAGTCTACTTCTAATTTCTGCTGAGCTGCAGGTTTGGGAGTTTACCTTACAGCAACCCCCCAAATTTGTTATGGGGCACCAAGAACCATCTTACCCTTCTTCTCCACCCGGGATGGCAGGTGCGCTTCCTGGAGCAGCAGAACAAG
>JAPYXV010000504.1:0-14001 GCA_028533065.1 Trachops cirrhosus
TTACAGCCAAGATTTTGTTCCCTGCAACTTCTGGCTTTCCCAAAACTAAAATCATGTTTGGAAGGGAAGAGATTTGAGACCATTGATGAGATTCAGAGAAATATGATGGGGCAGCTGGTGGTGATTCCAACAAAGGATCGTTACAGAGTGTTTTGAACAGTGTAAGAAATGCTGGGGGAACTGCATGAGGCCCCAAGGTGCCTATTTTGAATGGAACTGAGGCATCACTATCCTATGTACAATGTTTCTTGTATCTTGAATAAATGTCTCTACTTTTCATAGCACATGGATGGATACTTTCTGGACAGATGTTCTGTGTGCATGACTTAAGGAACTGACAACTATGTTGAAATAGGTGGAGAATGGGGACATTTGGTGGTGGTGGGCAAAAGGAGGGAAACCCGGACAACTTTAGTTGCATAAACAATAAGTTACAATTAAAATGAAAATATTAAGAAAAAGTTTAAAAAGGTTAACTCATGGAAACAGAGCATAATGGTCATTTCGGGGCTGGTGAAAATGGAAGAAATAGTGAGAGAATGGCAAAGATTGAAAACTTTCAATATAAAATAAATAACCTCTGATGTGGGGGGGCTCCGCCCCCATCTGCCATGGATAAGTCTACCAAGACATGATCTGCTTGGGGAGGAATGGTTGGTGATCTTTCAAAGGAGAAGGGCCAAGAGCCTTTTCCTCAATGGGCTTTTATTTGGTTCATTTGCACAAGAGTACAGGTAAAGCTCATTAATCATTGCCAGGCAGTAAGGATCAAACAATAGATAACAAAGACCTCTGAGGGCCTATTCTGAGTCAGGGTCAGATAGCTAAAGAGCTATAAAACTTTGAGGAACAAACTTACTTCTTGCTTGGACCCTTATTTCATTGAGAGCATTCTAAACTAAGCAGGTTTCACAGGATTTTACATATTCTTTCTTAGATCTGATTGCCCTAGGGAACCTGCCCTTTACAGCACAGGGCGGTACCCACCAGGAGCATTGTTTCAGGTTTAAGGCATTGTCTCAGGCTTAAGTCAGGCAGGGTAATAAGGCAGCCAAGAGATTAGGAGACTTCTTGCAAACAAAATGAGGACTCAGACTTTGTCAAAGCCAAGGGGCGAGGTTCCATCACCCCCTTTTGCTGTAGCCCCCCAAGTCCTTCCTTGGAGGCTTCCCACGTGATTGTGCCTGTCTTAGGTCATTCTCCCCTTGGGGAAACTTACCTGATATTGGCTAAATGACTGAGCACTGGGGGCCAGTTATGGATGAAGTAAAAGAAGCAGAAGCAGCACTCCTGCCAGGGAGATAAGCTTTGTCTCCTTAGTGGTTTATGGTCTGCAGGTAGCTCACTCAAGGCTAAGGTCTGCCTTAGCCTTGGGGGGGAGGGGGGGTTTACAGCTTCTGAAACTTGGTAGGGCAGTTCCTGACACTCTGAGGATTGGATGTATTACCTGGTGACTGCATTTGATAAGAAGTATACAGGGGTAGGCAAAAAGTAGGTTTACAGTTGTAATACAAGTAAATAATAAAATAATTAGTAATAATACAAGGATATACTGTGTTTCACATACTCCCAGCTGTAAACTTACCTTTGCTAACCACTGCATAATTTAAATTTGCTAAGAAAGTAGAACTTAAATGTTTCCACCCAAAGGAAAAAAGGTAAATATATGAGGTGATGAATATGTTAATTAACTTGATGTTGGGAATGCTTTTACAATCACATGTATATCAAATCATCATTGTACACTTTAAATAAACATACTACATTTTGTCAAATATACCTCAATGAAGCTGAAAGAAATATTAATAAAGTTCTCTGTTCCCTAAATTTTACACATAAATGCAATTCTACTTTATCTTTTGATCTTAATGATGTGAAAAGAAACTCTCATGCCTAAGAATTTAATAGGCTATATATTGCAAGACTTTATTAATGATAATACCCACAAAGATAAATTATTTCATAATCTAATATACTCAATATTTCCCCAGTGGAATCTGTGAACACATTTAGAGTATATAATGATGCTTTCAAGCAAAAGGATTAAGATGAAATACATTGAAGCAATGCTTAGTTGAATATGACTCTGAACTGATTTATGTTTATTTTTACTTTGTTATTTTTTGTATTTCTTGTTTGCAATAAAGTTTTCACAATGAAATAGGCATCTACAAATCTAACCCTATGCAAACACAGAACCATACACAGGCAGTAGCTAGGTTGTTATCGCTCTGAGAAATCAGTACTGAGCTTACTTGAACAAATCCCTAAGGCTATTTACAAAGTGCTACTGAGAATTGCCGCTGTCAGTACCTGCAGTTTTGAGCACCTGTCTTTCTCACTTTGATTTGGATTTCAAGTTCCTATTTATTTTCCAAGGTTTCTTTTTCTTTTGAATGGAGGTATAGTTTTCAGCAAGATGCACACACAACGTAAGTGGGTATTTTAGCAAATTTTTACACATTTACTCATATGGCCCTTATTAAACACAGGCCACATTTCAGAATACTTCCAGCTTCCCAGCAGGTTTCCTCATATTCTTTCCTACTCAGTAATATCACCTCATTCTTCTGATAATGGCCAGGATATTTTAATACACAGTGTTTCTCTACATTAAATAAAAAAGTTTTCTTATAGTGTCCCATGTTTGTCTGTTCAGCTGAATGACTGTCTTTTAAGTGTTTCTAGATTTTACCTTTCAATGAAATTTGTGTACTTCAGCTAGCACATAGTTTAATTCATACCATTCCAAACATATTCACTGTTTAATGAGAATTTAGGTTAATTTTTCTGAAAGATGATTGTCTCTTTCTTTCAAAGATGTTCTTGAGCTTCTAATAAAAACAAAATTGGAGTATGCTACTTGCTAGCTTTGAAAAGAATCCATCTGAAGCATATTCCCCAAACATGCTAACAATATGTTTAGCTGATTTCTAATGAGGTGCTAACAGATAATGTGGCTGCAAGTTACAAACATGATATATATTAATTTATACTGTCTGCAAAATAGAAGTCAATCTACAAAGAATAATAATTTTTGACAGAAAAGTTGAAGATGGTAATAAAATAATAAAATAATTTAAAACATGAGTGAAAAAACTGAGATGAAACTTAATAATGATTTCATGAATATAAAACATTATTCACCCTGACTGGTGTGGCTCAGTGGATTGAGTGCTGGCCTGGGAACCACAGGGTCCCAGGTTTGATTCACAGTCAGGGAACATGCCTGTTTGTGGGCCAGGTCCCCAGTAGAGGATGTGTGGGTGGTAACCACACATTGATGTTTCTCTCCCTCTCTCCTCCCCTTCCCATGTGTTTAAAAATAAAATAATAAAAAATGATCAGTACAAGATTGAGAAAGTTTGATCTTCACTTCAACTGAGGCCAGAACAAAAATGATAAGTACAATCAGCATCATCATCACCATCATCACTCTCATCTTCATCACTGGAAACTGAAACATACACATTTTAAGTTAGGAATAATTAAATGTTTCTCACAGTGGGAATTGTTAGAGACATAGGATCTCTCTCTCTAGAGGTTTATAGAAGTAGAAAACACACTAATCTGTCAGAAACTGTTTAGTTGCAGTACTTTCAGTAAACTGGATAATGACCTTTAAAGACTCCTTTTATTCCTAGGATATTTTAGTCCATTTTTAATGATATGCTTTAAAACACATATTATAAAGGAAGTTTACATTTAGCAAGTTGTTAAAAATACCAACTTATGTAAGATCAAACTTTCTTTACCTTGTTAACATCTAGTTCATGGCATATTTATATGGAGCTACAAATGAGTTACAAATAAAAAGATAAAAATGCAGATTTTTCAAAACAAGGGAAATGCTTTTATTTGACATAAACATAAAATCAAGTTATTCTTCAAAGAGCTGTATTTCCTATTAAATCTAAGTGAAAGTGTAGATGATATTCTTTGGGAGAGAATATGCATTATTATTGCTTTGCCCTACAAAGAAGTTTTATACAAAATGCTTTAGTAACTGTTCATACTAATTGATGGTAGTAATTGATTATGTAAGTTATTTACTATAACTTTGTAAATGGTTCAACACGTTCACAGAATTTTCAAGTATTTTCCTTCTCCATTCAGATTTGTAGTCTTACAATTGAAATGGAAGAAACAAACTTCAGATACTATTTAGCAGTAAAAATTACTACTAAGGTGAATCACATTTTTTACTCAGACTTAAGATATTTTGTTTCTATTTGTATTTGTGTGTGGGTGTTTCTAGGAGTTATCTATTAACAGTAGAACTAATACAAATATAGCCATCAACTGAAATGCTTTATAATATAATAGGATATATTATAATATTAAAGAACAAAAATTTATGATTTACATCTTTATTTGATTGTTATTATATATAATATGAAAGTACTTAATTAATTCTTGGCTTATTATAGATTCTCAATTGTAATTAAAATATAATATTGAGAACAACTGATCCAGGAATTTACCTTTACAAACTCTCTTTACACATTTGATGAGAACCTTAAAAAAAAAAAGCACATTTTTGGAAAGCTAAGTGGAAAAAAAACCAAAGACAAAGGAAACAGAAGCCAGAAAATAAAAAGCAGGAAGTATCTAACTTGACATCACTCTGGGAGCTAATCCTGATCAGATAGCAAAGTGGGATAATATTAGTAGTAATTTATGATTATTTGAATAATGATGACTTAACATTTTCTAGTCACAGGATGAAATAATTATTATGATTCAAAATTGTTATAATTGCAATAATGATTTCAATTGTAACAGAAAATTGTTTTATGGAAACAGACTATGAAGAAAGAAAATGAATGAATGAAAAAGTTTGTAAGAGAAACACATCCAGAAAATTTCTGTCAAAAAGGTTCAACAAAAGCTATTTTACAAGTACATAATTTTTAAATTTTATTTATTTCTTTTTAGAGAGAGAGGAAGGAGGGAGAAAGAGTGGGTGAGAAACACTGATGTATGAATTGAAACTGGTTGCCTCTTGCATACTCCTGACTAGGGACCTGGCCTGCAACCCAATGCATGTGCCCTGACCGGGAATCAAACCAGATACTCTTTGATTCATAGGCTGATGTTCAGTCCAGTGAGCCACACTAGCCAGGGCTGCAAGTATATTCTTATGCAAAGAGACATTTGGCTGCTGTCATCAGACAGGAGGTCAACAGCAAGACATCCTGAATACAAGAGATAAAAACCATTTATGAAACTTTTCATCAAGGATTGGTATTGCATAATGGGAAATGTCAAGCAAGTAAGTACAATTTTCAGACCACATACAAAACAGAAATGATCAGCCTACACAGGCAGTCCTACACCCAGTAAAATGGTAAACATGGTAATTTCCTGGAAATATTCTATCAAAATATAACCCAAGTTATCTTTAATAGATAGACTTTCTGGTAAACTAATCAATCAAGGAGAATTCTGAAGTGAATCTTTGTTTGTGGGGATGAAATTGTGAATAAGATTTATATAACGAACTTCTACAAATTGAGACTCTATTTCTTTTGCTGAGTGTCCCTGTTTTTTTAATCAGTTGTTTAACTTAATAATAAATATAACCCCCAAATAATTATATGATGAATTGATATTTGTGATGCTTCAACAGGAAAGGAAAAGAACACTGCAGAATCCTGGTGGAGGCCTTAACCACTCTGTGACACAAAATTGAAGGTAAGTAGCAAATTCTGACAACCATAGCATTTTAATAAATTATGTGTGAATGACTTGCTTTTCCTGAATTGTATTCTTTAATGTCTTTTGTATTAAACATATCCAATAATTAGTGGTTTAGTCCAAAGTCATAAAGTCCTAGAACTAAATGTTTTCCATTAAGACTTCTGGATTCAGCACAGGGTTATAGAAAATTGTTGCAAGCAAATCTTCAGAGGAGATTAACTCACCTTCAAAATTAATGGCAAATAGGATATAACATTTCACATACTCAAGAAGATGATACCAAAGAACCTTATGCCTTTAAAAACCGTGTATTATTATTGTCATTATTTTATCAGCTTAGGAATCTCTGTTAGTATGGTCTGATCCTCAATGAGTCCCACAATGTAGAAAAGTGAGCCCAAGAAGCCAAGAAATGCACTACATCCCTGGTGCATAGTCTCATCAGATTCCATGTGTGACAGAGCAAATGATAGATGACTCCAAAGAAAATGCAAAAGCTCATAACTCACATAATTTAATAACACTAAACCACAGGGAAATTTCTTTCAACGAATATTTATGCAGTAATCTCTGGAAGCACAATTCTTGCTTTATCCTAACTGTAGATATGATTTACTTTATATAACCTCTTAAAATGTTTTTTTTTCAAAATAATATTGTAGTTTCAATGGCTCAAAGTTCTGCTTTAATCTTTCTAAAGAACATTATATTCCCAAATGGTGAATTTAATTCAGATATAAAGAAAAATATATTCCAGAAACAACAAAAATTATGAAGAGTTAAATGCAAAAATATGTTTCAAAAACAAAGAATTATAAACAAGATATCAACAGAGAAAAATTATATGTATATCAGATTGCATTTTTATTCCCACTGGATACACTTACTGCAATTCATGATAGATTATAATATTGATAGATAATAATATAACTTCTAGATACATGCTAGTACTGAAAATATATACAATTGTGATCATTATCCCCCAACAAAACTTAGGTATTATTAAGTATATGATGGGACTATATGAAAATTAATTATTTTTATTTAACATTTCTAATTATTAATCTTATAATATGTTCTAAATATTAACTTATTTGTATTAAGAAATTCATAATAACAAAATTGACATACCATTTGTCTTCCATGTTTTCCCTAAGATTTTCACAATGGTAAGCTGCTGTCTTAAATTTATATCCTTAAGTATAAACTTTGTGGTCACTAGTCATAAAGGGCAATTGGGTTGAAATGTTTATTACATAGCACCAATTATGATATAACCCTCAATTGAATGGATATGCTCTGTCTACTATGAATGTTAGTTACCATGTGACATAATTCATAAAACTCACTAACACATTTCAGAACGATAGGTTATACAGTTAAAAAAGTCAAGATACCTGTATGATTGCCATTATAGACTAATTTTTTCAATATAAATTATATTAGATGTTTATGAGTTGTCCCTTTAAGAGCTGCTAAAACGAATTAATCTCAAAATCCTGTCTGTCCTCCAACCACCCCTGCCACCCTGTATTACCCAGTCCTCATTGTCATGACCCTAGACAAGGAAGTTTCTTGATGGTGACGTTATGTTATTTCTGTGCTTTCAAGTGATATCACAGGCAAGTCCATGTGAATCAACATGAGAAGAGGTTTCCATTCTATTGATTCAAACCTCAGTTCTGTTCTAAGCGTCTGCCTTTTTCTCAGCTGTGAAAGTAGTCCTCGTACTCTCAAACTGTTCAACATAAATGTTTAAATTTACAAACACAGATTTCCCACAAGGACTTTTACTCTTATATTAAACCATATATTGAAACTACAAATGTCAAAGTTATTTCTACTCTGCTGAATGAGCCCAGGAATAGAATTGCATTTTAAAGACAAAAAATTAAAATGATATTTTTCTTTTCATATATTTGCAGTAGCATAAAGATATGGTGAAAATATATAGTACACTCAATGTGTTTTATAAAATTTAATTCACCCTTCAAATCTTCCTAGCATAATGAACTGACAAGTTATATAATTTTCACTTTTTGATTTAATGTTCTTGAAATATACACATATCAATACTTTCAGAAAGCTAACTTTTCAAATAGTAATCTTGGCAAAGGGTAATCAAACTGTTTACTTTTTTCTATATGAACAATGAAGTTTATGTGAATATCTGAAGTCCAGCTGTAGTGTCTCAGCTATTCTGACTGGAAATAAACAATTGAGTTTACTCCAGATCCATGATTATATCTCTTTAAGAATCAGAATTTCATATTATAATCTAAACCCTAATATAGAAAAATGACATTATACAAAATATACTTTCTTCTTAGGTTGTGTTAAAGTATAATACTATTGCTAGTCTAGTAATTGTTTGTTGTTTCTTCAAACTGATGCTCCAGTTTTAATTTCCATGTCCCTCTATCACGCTTAAAACTAAGTAGGTGTCTGGGGAAAGAGAACCTGAGAAGGGGTGGAAACAAGGCAAATTTTAAAAGTAAAGGAAGCTTGGTTCTTCTTGCCAATGCAGTAAAGAATTACAGATCAGCAAGCTTATTAATATGTAAGCCAAGTTTATTAGTGATACATTCTCATGGAAGAGAACAGCCTTAGCCCAGTTGGATGGGAAAGTCCCTCTGTCCTGAGGATTTATATGAAGTGTGTGGGGGGAGGGAATTACACATTGATTTAGTGGGAGAAGGTGGTACACATTCTTCCAAGGAAGGGTGTGACTTCCTGAGCATAAGTATAGGTGAAGGTCTATTAACTCAGATTTTCATCTTGTTCCAAACCACCTCTTGTTATCCTGTTAAAAACAGGTATGTGGCGGGAGGCAGTAAATCAGAGTTACTTGTGAGCTTTTGTTACAAGTACTATGGACCCCCTCCTACCCCTCCTCCTTTTCCCAAACTTCTACTTAGCCATATAAATGCCATAAAGAAAAAAAAAAAGTAACAGTGATAGAATAACATGACTAGCTAATAGGATGAGGGTCTAATTATTTTGATTACTAAGGAAAAGTTTATCTGAAGGAAGTTCTTTTAAAATGAAAAGTGAATGGTAAGAAGAAACTAGTTTGATGCTCTCATTGAAACATTTTCAAAAAATTTCAGGCAAAAGAAGGACAAGGGAAAGGGTTCAAGGATAAAAAAACACCAGAAAGTTAGGAAAATTATGAGATGTCATGAAGTTAAAGGAGCCAGATTATATAGAAACCTGTAGGACATGGGATGGATTTAGACTTAATGAAAGAATGATGAGAAACCACCAAGTCTTCTAAGTGGTTCTATAACAATATATTTTTTTAAAAACTCATTCCAGGTACAGTGCAGAAAAAATATTGAGAAGGGGAATCTGTGGCCACAGAAGATATGGTAGCTATTTTAGCCTTCCAGATAAGAGATTATGGTAGCTTGAATTAAGGTGATGCAGTAGAGCTAAAGACACAGACCAATATAACATACATGTTTAAAGTAAGGCAGAGAGTCTTTCATAATGAATTAAATCTGGGGAGATGTGAACTTTTGTCATATTTTAGCCTCCAGAATATTTGAACATATTTTCATATTTTTTTACTTTGCCAATTATGAGTTCTCTTTGACTAAAGCCAGAAAATTCACTTTCCCACTCCTCTTTGAAGATGAAAATCAGGTATGTGAAATCGCTTCTGCCAATCAGACATACAAAGGACGGACTGATATAGAAGAGCAAAAAACTGAGATAAGAGGTAGAAATGTGTGATCCAAAAAGCCAAAAGAAGAATGCATGTCCAAAATGAGAAAATGTTCAACTGTGCTGAATGCTGCTGAGAGGTTTGAATATTTTACAAAGAGGACAAAGATGTGAATATTATTTTGGTAACCAAAAGCCAAGAGAGGTCAGGAGATAGAAAGCCTTATTGGAGCAAGATATGGAATAGATGAGATGTTAGGAAGAGGGAATTCTGATTATAAAGAGATATGTCTTACATTAAGTTTTCCTGTTAAAGTAGCAGAACAAGTGAATGGTAACAAGGGGAAGTTAGAGATATAAGGGACACTCTTTTTTTATAAGATGAGAAATGTTAAAATTTTATTTATATGCTGGTAGGGATGATCTAGAAAAGAGAAGATGCTGATAATACAGGAGAAACTGGTTAACTTCATTATTTAGTTGTCAGCATTTTTTATTGAATCTTACACAACAAGCACTGTTCTGGAACCTGGAAGTATAAAATGTATGTTCTAGTTTGGATATAAATAAATAAACAGAGTAATAAGTAAAGTACAGGATTTAAGTAATGGAGGTAATTTTAGATACGGTGGCCAGGTAAGATCTCACTGAAAAAATGGTATCTGAGCAAGGTTCTGAAAAGGAGCAGGAAAAGAGAGTAGCAACTGCTAAGGTCCCAATTCAAGAACATGCCTGATCCCTTTGAGGAACAGCAAGAAGGTCAGTGGAGTTGAATACAAGTAAATGAGAGTAAGGAGAAAACATCAGAGACATAATAGGAAACCAGATCTTGTGGGCTTGGTAGATTATTTAAGGATGCTAGTTCCTATTCAGAATGGAAAGGAAAGCCATTGGAGAACATTGAGCAGAAAATAACATCATTTCAAAATTAATTGAAGGTAGAATTGCTGATGTATCAAATAGAGGATGTGAGAGAAAGAAGTAGAGTGTGTTGTATGGGTTTTTAATTGAGTACCAGAAGAATGGTGTTGTCATTCACTAGGATGTTGAAGACTAAGTGTGGATCTATAAACAGATAATAAAAAATATATAATTTTATACTAACCAAAATAAATGTGCTAACCAGTCTGTGAAACAAAAGTAGGGAAAAGAAAGTTTTTGCTAACAACTTTATTTTAGCCTCTATTTTAGCACATTGCAAGGACCAGAAACTTAGATTGGGGCTGACCTACCATAGGAATTCAGCTGATGCAGATTGATTCAATATGCTGAT
The DNA here is from genome assembly GCA_028533065.1 of Trachops cirrhosus. Classification (NCBI taxonomy): domain Eukaryota; kingdom Metazoa; phylum Chordata; class Mammalia; order Chiroptera; family Phyllostomidae; genus Trachops; species Trachops cirrhosus. Next base: position 10,646 of record JAPYXV010000504.1, read on the forward strand.
GTGAAGATTCTTATCAAAACCTGGTAAAACACTGCCCCCACAACCCTACTTCCTTTCCTTTTCTTTATAAAAGTTACTGGCTTGACCAGAGATGTTTAGATGGTTTTAGAACAGGAGCTGGTCATCTTCTCTGGTTGCTAGCCCCCGAAAAAACCTCTTTCCTTTCACCAGCACCTGTCTCACAAGTATTGGCTGTTTTACGAAGCTGTATCTGTGTTCAGTACCAGATCTATTTGGGACAAACATCATGAGATCAGTTTTAAATAAACTAAGATGACAAGTAGACATTTAAATGGAGATACTGATTAGGCAATTCTATATTGAAGTCTATAGTTCAAAGAAAATGTCTAGAATAGAGGTATAAATGTCGGGGCCATTAACAGATAGAACTATGAAACTGAATGATTATGTAGGAGGTGAGCATAGATATTAAAAATAAGTGTTTCAAGGCCTAAGCCATGGGGAATATATATTATATAATATATATTATGTATAATGTATACTATATAGATGAGGAATATATATAGATAGATAGATGAGATTGAAAAAAGTCATCAGGGAGGTAGAAGGAAATAAGAGAGAGAGTAATGTCTAGGAAACTAAGGCTTTGGTCAGTTGTGCTGGGTGAGGGTGCACGGGGTAACAAGTAAAGCCAACATTTTAAAAAGGGGGAAGCCTATATAATTGTATCAGATGCTACCCATGGGCCAAATTAAATGAGAGCTGAGAACTGACCATTGCTTTTAGCAATGAGGATGCCATTAGTGACCTTGAAAAGAGCATTGCTGGTGGCTTGTTGGAACAAAAGCCTGATTGAGTTTGAGAGAGAATTATAAGAGAGAAATTGGAGACAGTGAGAAAACACTTCTCTATCAAGAAGTGTTGGCTAAAGAAAGAGATAGAAAACAATTTGTGGTGAGAGCTGGAGGAAAATACAGAATTAGTAAGGAAGAAATATTAAAATACTTGTATGTCAATAGAAAAAGCCCAGTAGATCAATGTTTTTGTTTTTGTTTTTACTTCCCCCTTACATCTGACTGTGTCTTCTCAATCTCTTTTTCTGTCTTTTATTTCAGCTTTATGACTTATAAATATTGGAATCATACAAATTCCAGCCCTTGGACCTCTTTTCTTTCCCCTTTTCACTAACTTTCGAGGTGATTTGCTCAAACTCATGGTATCTAGATGATCAATTAAATTTGTATCTGCAGGCCAATCTCTTTCCTGAACTCTAGATTCATAAATACAATTTGGTTTTTAACACCAATACTTGGATATATTAACACACACCTCAAACATAGCATGCCTAACACTGAGCACATGATATATCACCAGCCTGGGCAACTTTCAAACTTTCCGCAGTCTTCTTCCCCATTATTTAAGTAAATAATCATTAATTCATTCAGTTGTTTAGGCCTACATACTGTAGCCTGCCCTTATCCACATGGAATATGTTCCAAGACCCCTGGTGGATGTATAAAGCCATGGATACTCCCAAAACTATACATACTGTTTTTTCCTATATATACATATCTCTGATAAAATTTAATTTATGAATTAGGCAAGGTAAGAGATTAACAATAACTAAAGATAGAATGATTTGAAAATACCTTTCAATAAAACTTATATGCATGTGGCATTATTAAGTAAAATAAGGCTCGGTTGAACACACAATGGGATACTGCAACAGTCGATCTGATAATTTAGACAGCTACTGAGTGACTAATGGGCAGGGAGTGTGGTGTGTGCAAACATGGATGTGCTGGGCAAAGGGGTGATTTACGTCCCTGGAGAGATGGGGTGGGACAGCACAAGATTTCATCATGCTACTTGGAACAGGGCACGATTTAAAACTTGTGAAGTCTTTATTTCTAAAATTTTCCATTTTATAGCAATTTTAATAACTTGTTGGCAGTGTGTGTCCATTACTATTCATGCATCTGACAACATATACCATCTCACAAAAATATGATTTGTTTTTACTTTTTTTATTGATGTTCAAATACAGCTGTCTCCATTTTCCCACCATCACTTTCCCCAACCCTACCCACACCCATTTCCTCTATTTTATATTTTTGGATTGCATTTGAGGGTCAGTAACTCAAACTGTGGAAAATGAAACTGAGAATAAGAGGGGTCAATGTACATAGATATCCTTGAAGTTTTTCTTTTGTGTCTTTTTTCCAATTCAGCAGTCAAACCATTCATTGTTATCTTCAGTATATTAAACACCTCCAATCATTTCTCACTACTTCCACTTCTGCTATTGGCCTGAACCAGCATTTCTAATAGCTAACATTAAGTAGGATTGATAAATTGGGTAGGCTTGGCTGAACTCCCAGAAGGCCTTCAAAATAAGTGTGAGTTTTCCCTAAAATAAAGAAGAAATTCTCCTGTGGATGAGAGCCACGGAGCATCTTCCTGCCTGAGATGTTTCACACTAGTTTTGTTTCTTCGGGTTGAACCCTAATGGACGTTCATGGGTTCTATGTTTCTGTGTGTTGTGCATGTCCTGTGCAATACCTAGTGCCTGACAAACAATATGTATGCACTGAGTGCACATTTATTTATTTATTAAAAATTTTATTGAATTTTTGGGTTGATACTGGTTAATACAATTATATAGGTTTCAAGTGTACAATTCCAATAAATCATAATCTCTATATCATATTTGTGTTCACTAACCCAAGTCAAGTCTCCTTCAAGCACCATTTAGCTCTCCCTTTATTCTTTTCTACCTCTTGCCACCCCTTTCCCCCCAGTAATCACCATACTATTGTGTGTCTCTATGCGGTTTGTTTGTTTTTTTCCTTTGCTTAATCCCTTCACCTCATAGCTGTCAAAAGGGCTATCCTCAATAAACTAATACACAATAGATGCTGGTTAGGAGGTGGAAAAAAGGGAACACTTGTTCGTTGTAGGTGAGAATACAGACTGGTGCAGCCACTGTGGAAAACAGTATGGAGATACCTAAGAAGTTAAAAATGGAACTGCCTTATGACCCAGAGATTCTGCTGCTGGAAATACATCCAAAGAAACCCAAAACATTAGTTTGAAAAAATATATGCACTCAGTACACTTTTAAATGAGTAGAAATGAAACAATAAATCAATTTAGAATAGCCTTCTGTCAGAAACTAACCACAGAGAACCCTTGGAGGAAATGCGCAAGTCAGAACACTGCAAATATATATGCTCTCTAACATCAATAGGGTCATACAAATTTTTTCAGAAGTTTTTTAATGTCTCTTAACTATTCCCTCTCTAGTTCTGCTCAGTGAAAATGTGCCTTATTTCTCTTATGTTCTCAACATCTTTGACCCTTATTTTAAACAGAGAATTTAGACTTTTATTTCA
>JAPYXV010005040.1:0-10862 GCA_028533065.1 Trachops cirrhosus
GTAGAAGCTAAAGAACTTATGACACATGGACATGAACTAAAGAGGGGGAGTGGGAGAGGGTGTTCAGGGAGGAGGGGAACGAAGGGGGGATAGTAGGACAAATGTAATAGCATTATCAATAAAATATGTTTAAAAAATAAATTATAGTATAACCATATAATGGACTAATATGTAGAATTTTATTTTATATTTTATATTTTATTTTATTTTTTATTTTTATTTTATTTTTTATACCACCTGGCCCCAGACTGACGCAAGCTGGCTAGACTTTTAAAATGATGTTGAAGAAGGAGACTTACTAGCTTGGGAGAAATGTCTATGATATAATTGAAATGAAAAAAGCAGATACAAATGTTATGTACCTATAGTAAGAACCGATCTATGTTAAAAATTCATAGGCAATAGCATAATAAAAAAGGAATAAAACACTTAGGAATTTAACAAAATATAACAAAAGAAATGCCCTGGCTGGTGTGGCTCAGTGGATTGAGCACTGGACTGCAAAGCAAAGGGTTGCCAGTCCGATTCCCAGTCAGGGCACATGCCTGGGTTGTGGGCCAGGTCCCCATAGGAGGCACACGGAGAGGCAAGCACACACTGATGTTTCTCTCCCTTTCTTTTTCCTTCCCTTCCCCCCTCTCTAAAAAGAATGAATAAAACTTCTTAAAAAAGGAAGTATAAGACATACACTGAAAACTAAAAAGTGTCATTGAAAGAAATCACAGAAGTTCTACATAAATGAAAAGATACCCCGTTCATAGTTTGGAAGACTTCATATTGTTAAGATCACAATAATCTCCAAACTATTCCACAGATTCAATACAATCTCTATCAAAATCCCAGCTTGGGTTCTTCATAAATTGTCAAACTGATTCTAAAATTTATATGGAGGCCCTGGCTGGCAGTTCAATTGGTTGGAGCATTGTCTTGGTCAGGGCACATATAGGAATCAAGCAATGAATCCATAAATAAGGGAAACAAGTAGACTTCTCTCTCTCTCTCTCTCTCATCAATACATTTAAATTTTTTTTTAAATTTTAAATTCATATGGAAATGTGAAGGACTCCAAAAAGCCAAAACAGTCTTGAAAGAAAACAAAGTTAGGGGATTAACAATTTCAAAATTTACTACAAAAATATAGCAGTCAAGACTGTGGTTCTGGCACAGGGTAGATGGAATAGAATTGAGAGTCCAGAAATAAACCCACCCATTTATGTGCAATTAATTTTTAACAAGAATGCCAAGACAATTCAATGGGGGAGAGAATAGTCTTTTCAATAAATGGTGCTAGCACAACTGGATAGCCACATGCACAAAAATGAAGGTGAAAAAAATTTAATGAAGTTGGATCCCTATTTTACATCATATGCAAAAAGGAACTCAAAATGGATCAAAGACCTAAATGGAAGACTCTAAAACTTTGAAAACATAGTTGTAAATTTTCATAACCTTGGATTAAGCAATAGTCGTTTTCATATGACTCCAAATATATAAGTAACCAAAGGAAAAATAGATACATTGGATAAAAATTAAAAAATTTTCCCTGGTTGGTGTGGCTCAGGGGATTGAGTGCCATCCTGCGAACCAAAGGGTCACTGGTTTCATTCCCAGTCAGGGCACATGCCTGGGTTGCAGGCCAGGTCCCCAGTAGGGGGTGCGCAAAAGGCAACCACACACTGATGATTCTCTCCCTCTCTCCCACCCTTCCCCTTTGTCTAAAAATAAATGAACAAAATCTTTTTTTAAAAATTAAAAACTTCTGTGCTCCAAAGGACATCATCAAGAAAATAAAAAGACAATTCACAGAATAAGAGAAAATATTTGCAAATTATGTGTCTGATAAAGTTCTGACATTCAGAATATATAAAGAACTCTTAAACTCAACAATAAAAAATACAACACAATTTAAAAATGGGCTGAGGACGTCTACAGACATTTATTCAAAGAAGATACACAAATGGCTAAAAAGCACGTGAAAAGATGCCAACATCAATAGTCATCAGGGAAATGCACATGAAAACCACAGTGAGATAGCAAGTTACACATCTAGGAAGACTATGAAAGAAAGAAAGAAAGAAAGAAAGAAAGAAAGAAAGAAAGAAAGACAAAGAAAGAAAGAAATACAGCTCTGACTGGAGTGTCTGAGTTGGTTGGGTATTGTCCTGCAAAGCAAAAGATCGCTAGTTCAATTCCCAGTCAGGGCACTTGCCTGGGTTGTGTGGGTTCAGTCCCTGGTTGGAGCATATAAGAGAGGCAACCGATTGATGTTTCTGTCTTGCACCAATGTTTCTCTTCCTTTCTTTCTCCCTCTCTTCCCCTATCTCTAAAAATAAATTAATGAAATCTAAAATGGACAAATTAGAACCCTCATATATTGCTGGTAGGAAAGTAAAATGGTGCAGACACTTTGGAAAACTTTTTGGAAGTTTCTCAAAAACTTAAACATAGAATTACTATATGACCCAGCAATCTAACTCCTAGAGAACTGAACACCCAAGAGAACTGAAAACATATGCACACAAATGTTCACGAAGCATTATTTATAAAAGCCACAAAATAGAAACAACTCAGATGTCTATCAGCTGATGAATGGATACATAAATAAAATGTGTTAGATCCATATAATGGAATATTATTCAGCCATCAAAATGACTGAAGTACTGAGACATGCTACAACATAAACGTTGCTACAAAATAAACCTTGAAAACAGCTTTTTAAAAAAGTATCCTATTTTGTTTTTTGTTTTTTTAAAAGATTTTCTTTATCTTTATTTTTAGAGAGAGGGGAAGGGAAGGAGAAAAAGAGGGAGAGAAACATCAATGTGTGGTTGCCTCTTATGTGCCCCACACTGGGGGCCTGGCCTGAAACCCAGGCATGTGCCTTGACTGGGAATTGAACCAGTGACCCCATGGTTCGCAGCCTGTGCTCAATCCACTGAGCCACACCAGCCAGGGCTGAAAACATCTTTTTTTTTAAAAAAATGATTTATTTATTTAATTTTAGAGAGAGAGGAAGGGAGGGGAGAAGAGAGGGGGAGAAACAGCGATCAGTTGCCACTCACACACCCACAACTGGGGACCTGGCCCACAACCCAGCCGTGTGCCCTGTCCCAGAATGGAACCAGTGACCTTTCAGTTTGCAGGTCAGCACTTAATCCACTGAGCCACGCCAGCCAGGGCTTGAAAACATCTTAAGTTAAAGAAGTCAGCCACAAAGGTCACATACTGTGTGATTCTATTTACATTCAGTTTTCAGGAAAGGCAAATGCATAGACCTAGGTCAATGGGGAGAGAAAAATGGAGAGTGACTGCTAGTGGGTACAGGGTTTCTTTTTGGGGCGATAACATGCTCTAGAATTAGTGGTTATGATTATGCTTGTGGACATACTAAAACTCACTGAATTTTAGGGGTCAATTTTATAATATGTGAATTATATCTAAAAAAATCCATAGGCACACCAAAAATATTAAGAAAAGAACAGTAACATGCTACAAGCAGTCATTCCTAGGTGAAAGGATTGTGAGTGTTTCCCTTTCTGTGTATCTTTCCTCTGATTTTCAATTTTTCTACAATGAACATATTTTACCAAGAAAAATAATCTTAGAAAATGGATATAAATCAGAGTTCTTCAGGGCTAAGGGACTTGGCACAGAGATAAGGACAAATATGAAGAGGAAGTGAGTGTGACCCTGAGATTACTTTCTGAATGCCTTTCCAAGTTTCAGGAGCAGAATCTTCAAAATTGAAAAACGAAGGTACTGGGTTATTTTTCTATACTGAATTTATTTTTTAAAGATTTTTATTTATTTATTTTGAGAGAAAGGGGAAGGGAGGGAGAAAGAAAAGGAGAGAAACATCAATGTGTGGTTGCCTCTGAACTGAGGACCTGGCCTACAACCCAGGCATGTGCCCTGACTGGAAATCGAACCAGCAACCCTTTGGCTCACAGGCCAGCACTCAATCCACTGAGCCACATCAGCCAGAGCTCTATACTGAGTTTAAATACATGCTACTGCTGCTGGGGCTGCTGCTGTGTCTCTAGTGATCCCTGAGAAGTTCCAGCACATTTTGTGAATACTCAATACCAGTATCGATGGATGGCAAAAAAAAGGTCTTTGCCATCACTGCATTTATGGTGTGGGGTGAAGATATGCTCAAGTGGTATTGAGGAAAGCAGACAGTGACCTCACCAGGAGAGCTCACTGAGGATGAGGTGGAATGTGTGATTGATCACCATGATGCAGAACCCATGCCAGTTCAAGATCCTAGAATGCCCTTCCTTCCTTCCTTCCTTCCTTCCTTCCTTCCTTCCTTCCTTCCTTCCTTCCTTCCTCCCTCCCTCCCTCCCTCCCTTCCTTCCTTCCTTTTTAAATACTCACCTGAGGATATGTTTATTGATTTCAGAGAAAGAAAAAAAAACATTGAGGTGAAAGAGAAACATGAGTCAGTTGCCTCCCACATGTGCCCCAACCCGGGATTGAACCCCCAACCTTTTGGTGTAGGGGACAACACTCCAACCAACTGAGCCTCCTGGCCAGGACCTAGACTGGTTCTGGAACAGACAGGAGGATGTGAAGGATGCAAAATACAGCTAGGTCCCGGCCAATGGTCTGGACAACATGCTCAGTGAAGACCTGGAGTGGCCATGAAGACATGTGGTCTTCATGTCTGAGGCCAGCTCACCAAGATCACGGGGGCCGCTGGGGTTACCTGGTCTATGTATTCAAGAAGAAATAAATCTGTCGGCCTTGTCTATAAATTACTAATTTATACACCTTCGAAATCATACTATACCAGCAAATCCCTATGGTTCATAAACTCATATGTCACGTCTCATCCTCCACCTCTCTTCAGTTAGTTTTTCTGTAGTGAAACCTGAGACTGAGGGAAGAGAAAATAGCATGTAGTTGTAATTACGATGTGGTAATTTAAAAAGCCTACATCACAAATACTGGCAATGTTTACCTAATAGAACAACAATTTTCAACCTTTTTCATCTCATGGCACACATAAACTAATAACTAAAGTTCTGCAGCACACCAAAAAATATATTTTTTGTTAATTTAACAAAAAATGGGTATAATTTTTATTTATTTACATTCAGATAGCTATTGTTATGTTGGCTTTGTCTTTTTTTTAATTTAAGAATTTGTTTATTTATTTTTAGAGAGCTGGGAAGGGAGGGAGAAAGAGGGAAAAGAAGCTGTTCAGGAGAAACATCAGTTGGTTGCCTCTCACACACTCCCAACTGGAGACCTGGCCCGCAACCCAGGCATGCGCCCTGACAGGGAATTGAATCAGCGACCCTTGGGTTCACAGGCCAGTGCTCAATCCACTGCCACACCAGTCAGGGTGGCTTTGTCTTTTTTTTTTTTTTTACTTGACAATCTAAGGGAAAAGAGGTCAGTGCCCCTAAACAAATAATCAGGAATCACGTGTTTTTAAAATTCTTGCAGCATACTGGTTGAAAATCACTGTTATAGAATGTTATTTTTCTTTCTGTTGAGAAAAAAGATTCACCTGTGTCTCACAGGGTTTTTCTTTCTTTCTTTTTTAAGAGATTTTATTTATTTATCTTCAGAGAGAGGGGAAGTGGGGGAAACAAAGAGGGAGAGAAACATCGATCAGTTGCATCTCTTACACGCCCTGACCAGGGACCAAACCCATAACCCAGGTATGTGCTCTGACCTGGAACTGAACTGGTGATCTTTCTTTTTGCAGGCCAATGCCCAACCAGTTGAGCCAGGGTGAGGGCCACACGGTTTTTCTTAGAGTGATATTATTTCCTAATCCTTAGCCTAGGTAGTTTCTAATTTTCCTACTTTATTAATCGTTTGAGTTAATGGTAAAAAAATATTACAAACCCTGTGTACAGTGATTCACTATGTAAAAATAATAGTTTTTATTTAAAACTATGGTTTACAGTTCAAAATATTTTCACAAATATTGTCATATTTGATTCTCACCACAATGCCATGCTGTATTTAAATATCCCCATTTGTAGAGAAGTAACCTGAGAGTCAAATAGCACAGAAAAAGGCCATGGAAAAAGAAGACACGATCTCAGCCACAGGCTGCAGTTCTTCGATGCAGTCTCGTGTGGGTTCTGCTTAACAAACATTTATTTCTCTTTGAAGCCCTATTGCCACCTACCCCTCGGTAGCATCCTTCTCTCCAATGGGGTCAAGACCTGTCTCTGAGCCCTGCATCGCTGGTCCCTCTAGTTTTTGTGTCTTCCTTTCCCTGGCCTCAATGTAAATGCTGGTTGTGCTGGGAAAAATGACTGGGGCCCTCTTTCCTTTGTAAAGCTTGCTGCCACTTCTAAAATTGTCCTGAGTACTGCAGGTTTCAAGGTAACAGACATATCCATCTGGAATGTTATGGAGAGAGAGAGAGACAGAGAGAAACATCACTTTGTTGTTCCACTTATCTATGCATTCATTGCTTGCTTCTTGTATGTGCCCTGACAGGGATCCAAGCCACAACCTTGGCATATGGTGACAATGCCAAAACCATCTGAGCTACCTGGCCTGGGCCATTTGGGTTGCTTTTTAAAAATTATTATTACTTATCAGGAACAACTGTAAAGGACACGTGGACAAAACCAAGGGGGGGTGGAAGCAAGGGAGGGAAAAGGGTTTGGCTGGGGTGGAGGGGAGTAGTGGGGAGTAAATGCAGACAACTAATTGAACAACAATAAAATAATTTTATTTTATTTTTTTAAATATTTTATTTATTTATCTTCAGAGGGGAAGGGAAGGAGAGAGGGAGAGAAATATCAATGTATGGTTGCTTCCTGTGCATTCCCTGCTGGGAACTGGCCTGCAACCCAGGCATGTGCCCTGACTGGGAATCGAACCGTGATCTCTTGGTTCACAGGCCCGCGCTTAATCCACCAGCCAGGACACAATAAAATAATTTAAAAAAATTATTACTGCCCTGGCTGGTGTAGATCAGTGGATTGAATGTGAACTATGAACCAAAGCGTTGCTGGTTCGATTCCCAGTCAGGGCACATGCCTGGGTTGCCAGCCAGGTCCCCAGTGGGGGCCACATGAGAGGCAACCACACACTGATGTTTCCTTCCCTCTTTTTCTCCTTCCCTTCCCCTCTCTCTAATAAGTAAATAAAATCTAAAAAATTATTATTACTTAAAATGAGATATTTCCAGGTACATCAGTAAAAATGCTGTGGAAATTTTTCTGAAAGAGGCATTGTAAAAGACACCAACTCTAGTGGGGGTAGAGATGGGAAAGGAGGACCGTGCTCTAACTAAAAAGAGCAAGGAATCCCAGCCTCGTTCTTTTTCTTGGCACTGCTACCAGAGATAGGAAGAAAAATGCTTTGAGAAATTGGGCTTACTTCCTTCCCAGCCAGAGTTTAGCCAAACACACGAAGAGCGAGAGTTTGAAGGACGCCTCCAAAGCTTCAGGTCTCTGCAGCAGCATTTTTATCTGGGTAGATTCTCTGCTTCAGAACAAGAGGTGGTGATCTGTGATACGCCAGCTGGGAGCCAAGTCCAGCGCTCCGCAGGGCCGGTCTGCGCGGTATCGCAGCCTTTCCCTGCCACCTGCTGGCTATCTGATGTATTGCACAGCATTTAAATCAGCAAACTATTCTTACACATTATATATAAATGTATTATTTTAAATGTCTTAGGATAAACAACAAAGTGGTAAAAATTATTTTCTCTGGTAAGATTAAGGACAATTTTCATTTTCAAAAACACTTTTACGTTTGTTAAATTGTTCACAATTAAGTGTATCATTATGTAATCAACTTTAAAAAGCAATAAAAGTTGACTTCCAATGAAAAAATTATTATTCTATGATTTATTCTGCATTTACTGTAAAACGACAGAAGTTTAACAGCATACAGTATATACCTCCTGTATGCTTGAGAGAGACCCAGGAAATATGAGCAACTTTACATTTTTATCATTTAAATCTTTGAGCTTCCTGAAATTTACTTAGTTTAAGGAATGAGTTATGGACTGATTTTTTTCCCCATGTGATTAGTTAATTGTCCCAACTTCTAGCAACCTAAATGTTAATCAATAGGCATCTCATTAAATATATTATGCTACAGACACCCACTGGAATACTGCACAGACAAGAATGAGGTAGCTTCATGTTACGTACTAACAGGACAGAGGCTCCCAGCATATTACTACGTGAAAAAAGCAAGATAGGGAAGTGTTTGTATAACATGATTTCAATTCAATTAAAGAGAATGTATGCATGATGTATGTTTCTATTTATTTGCATTCTCTAGATTCTTAAAAACTTTCTGACAGACACAGAAGTTTAATAATGGTTTAATTGTTCTAGGGGGAAATGAAAAGGAAGGAAGACAATAAAGAGGACTTGATCTTCAGTTTTATTCCTTTAGTAGTGGTTGAATTCTCTTTCATTATGTGTCTGTATTACCTGTGTTATAAGTAAAGATAGTTGAGGGGGACATTGACTTTTAGGTGTGGGTCATTTTTATGTCCTTTTAAAAACTGGGTGATCCCTCAAAATCAATCAGTCAGTGTCTGTGTTTTGATTGATTCTATTCCCTTTGACACTTTTCCCCTACCAATAATAAGGGCCAATATGTATCGAGTGTGTTGTACGAGTCAGGCACTGTTCTCATTATTGATGTTGCCACTGTTGTTGTTAGCTTTATTTTCAGATGACAGCAGCAAAGCAAAGAGGATGTAGGTAAGTTGTCTAATGCTATCCAGTTAGAAGGTAGTGGGGCTGAGATTTCTCGCCAGACACTCAAATTTCAGAACCTGTGGAACTTAACCACTATGCCTTATTACCTTTTGGTCAAGCTTGCAAAAATTAAAAGAAAATCTCAATTTTCTTTAGTTATTCAGTAAACATTTTCTGAATGCTTAGTATATGCCAGGTAAGAAAACTGTTAAATCATTTCTTGCTTTTGTTAAGGAAGGCTTCTTAGAGGAAGCACAACAGGCGTGTTATCAAGTCTGATGGCTTACGGGACTCATTTGCTTTAACAATGGTGGCCCTCTAGAGCAACAGCCAGTGCAGGATGTCCTAACTCCAAGAAGGCACTGTAGAGGACTCCTGCCGAGAATGCTCACTTCCTCCCAGCGCCCATTGCTGGTCCACTGTGGGCTAGAGACTCAGTGTCCTACCCTGGAGGAGGTGCAGTCTCAGGGGGAACGTGTGCTAGTCCCACCAGTGCGTCTGTTACTCGAGGGACGCAGAGGGCACTAGAGTGTTGTTTTCAATATAGGGAAGCTGAGAAGTAGAAAAAAACAATCCTCAAAGTTGTTTGTTAACTCATGCCAAAGATTTATTTAGTTCATTGATGAGGGAACCAAGAAAAAGACAAAGAAAAAAAAAGCTGCTTTGAAGAGCATTTTGAGAAAGAGATTTATATAGTCAATAAGAAAAGAATGATGAAATAAGATTGCTAATTTAAATATAAGAGTGGTCAACTTTCTAGGACAGTAAAACCAAAACACCTTAGTGGTTAACTTCTCTATTGGGCAATAAACCCTCTTATTTTATTGATTTCTGTAGGTTAGCCACTAACCACTAACTAGAGACTATAAAAGTCTCCACCCTTTATCAGTAGTAGTTCATGTATCAAATATACTATGACAACAAGGTCATTCCCCAGGAGAGGCAGGTGAGTGTCAAGTTTTTATTTTTTTGAAGAATTTATTTATTTATTTTAAAGAGGGGAAGGGAGAGAGAAAGACAGGGAGAGAAGCATCAATGTGCATTGCCTCTCACGGGCCCCCACCCCTGCCCAGGGGTCCTGGCCTGCAACCTAGGCCTGTGCCCTGACTGGGAATCAAACTGGCAAGCCTTTGATTCACAGGCCAGCACCCAATCCACTGAGCCACACCGGCTAGGGCTCAAGCAAGCCTTTTAGACAATGTTCTAGTATCGATTCCAAAAAAACAAAAAACAATCAATCCTCATTTTACCTTTTCCACGTTTGGAGGACTTACTCTTTCACAGAAGGGAAGAACTCCTCTATTGCAGTTTGGAGATAAGCTACCTGGTTTACTCTGTAGCAATAGGACCTTGAACGAATTACTAACCTTCTCAGGACATCAGTTTTCTTGTCCATAAAATGGGAATCATTGTACTGTGATAATATTATTTCTCCCATGCAAAAGAATGCAAAATGGGGTACTTTTAAAAATTATTCAAAATGCTGGTCTGACAACAGTTGATTCATACTTGCCAATCTTCTTCTTCCAGGTTTAAGTTTGACCAATGTGAGACTGGGGGTGAGAGTCTGCACAAGCTAAAATCAGACCCAGCCTATACTGGCTGTAATGAGAATAGAAGCAGGGATCAGAGACAGCAAGTCTCGAGGCCTGGGAGAATGAGAAGGGCTGATGAAATGCGGAAGCAGGGTTTCCAGGTATTTGCAGGTGTAGTTTAACAAAAATACAGTTTAAATGGTCCACTTGAATATAGCAGTGAACTGACTGTACAAACAAAATGATAGGTGACATGGTTATTAATAAGTAAAATGTAACTGTTAGTGTTACCCAGGTAGCTCAGTTGGTTAGAGCATTGTCCTGATACAACAAGGTTGCAGGTTCGATCCCCAAAGAGGGTGCATACAAGAATCAACCAATGAATGTGTAAATAAGTGGAACAAGAAATTTACGTTTCTTTCTCTCTCTCCCTTCCTCTAAAATCAATAAATGAAAAGAAAATTAAAAATATATATAACTGTTAAATTTTTTAAATATATTTTATTGATTATGCTATTACAGCTGTCCCATTACCCCCCTTCATTCCCCTCCACCCTGCACACCCTCTCCCACCTACATTCCCCCCTTTAGTTCATGTCCATGTGTCATAAGTTCTTTAGCTTCT
>JAPYXV010005041.1:0-10860 GCA_028533065.1 Trachops cirrhosus
GTAGCATGGATGGTAGATAGAAAATAGCGGGAGGGCAAGAATAGTAGGGGAAATGTAGAAGCTAAAGAACTTATGACACATAGACATGAACTAAAGGGTGGTATGCAGGTGGGAGAGGGTGTGCAGGGTGAAGGGGAATGAAGGGAGGATAATAGGACAACTGTAATAGCATAATCAATAAAATATATTTAAAAAATAAAAATAAAAATAAATGTGTTATGTTTGATGTTTCCCTGGACTTCTAGTGGGTATTACCAATGGGACATTGGCTAGAGAGGTATGAAGTTCAAGAGAGTGGACAGCTTTGTAGATAAAAATCAATATACAGATAATTATTTAATCAATAGGAATAGAATCCAAAACTAAGCTCCTGACAATGTTCAGGGCAAGGAATAGCCAGCAAAAATCTTAGAAAGAATGGGCAGGGGTATGAAGAAAACTAGGAATAGTGATGTCATGAAAATTGTGGAAGTCAAGTAAGATGATTGAAAACTAGTGATTAAAATTAGCAATGTAGTACACAGTGACAAAGTAAGAATGGTATCCTACAGATATTTTATCATCCAATTGGATGGTTATGGTATTAGTGAGGAGTTAGGATGCAGGGTTGGGGCCCGCCGGCGTAATTATGAGTTACTTCTATTGGGTTCTACTAGAGTAGCTCAGCACCATAAGCACTTTACAGAAATCATATCCTTTTTCTTTGTTTGAGCAACTGAAGAGAACATCATCAGCCTGGGATTCTATCTGCTCTTTCATTACAGTGGTGGCTTATACTGAACCATTCAAAGACTTCAGCTGGTTTAACTAAAATAGTACTAGACAGGAGAAGGGATTGAACAAAAAGGAAAAAGGACTCATGGACATGGACAAGTGTGGTGATTGTGGGGGGAGGGGATAAGGGTACAGAATGATAATTGTAAAAAAATAACCCTGACTGGAGTGGCTCAGTGGATTGAGTGCCGACCTGGAAACCAAAGGGTCACTGGTTCAATTCCCAGTCAGGGCACATGCCTGGGTTGCGGGCCAGGTCCCCATTTGGGGGCGTGTGAGAAGCAACCAATCAATGTATCTCTTGTACATTGATGTTTCTCTTCCTCTTTCTCCCTCCCCTCTCTCTAAAAATAAATAAAATCTTTAAAAGTTGAGGAGAGAATTTTACCTTGTATAATCAAGTTGGCTAAAACTTGAATTTTTATTGCAAGGGCTTTTTAATGAGTTTGGATATCAATAATGTACTTATTTATAAAAATAACACTTGATAGTCTTTGATCTGCTAAAACAACCAAGTTTTCTGTGTGGATAGCAAATATTTTGAGTTGTAGCAAATATGCTTCACACTATTTTCACCAGTCTTTAATTTCTTAATGTCATGTCTTCTTAATATTAGAAAAAAGTTAATTTGTGGTCAGAACCATGTAACCTTCTGTGTTTGGCTTTGACATATTATTTCAGAATGATCTGGGGTCAAACTTGTCAAATTCCCCAAATTTTGATATTTTTGGAAAATTTCCCTGTCAAATTCTAGAAAAAGTAATGTGATCCCAAACTAACTGTGATATTTTTAACCAAGGGCTCCTGGAATATCTCAAAGGATTTGTTTCTCTCCTTATAAAAAGAGAGGTGTTAAACAAAAGACTTATTTGGTATATGAAATTGCAAGGGAAGCACTATGATATAGAACATAATAGTAAGCTTTCTTTATATTTTGTTTGTATAGGTATATATATTCCAAAAACTGTGTGTAATTCCTGGAAGTCTGATGTTTCCTGACATACAATGTTGTTTGTCATCAAGATTGAGGTTCAGATTGAAAGGACTAAAGCTGAATGTTAGGGAAATGACCTAGCTGACTCTCACACAAAAGCATTGGCAACAGAACCTGTAACAATTATGGCACACATGGATGAAGTCCATTTTGCTTCCTCAAAGCTGAGTCCTTCATTGTGGGACTTTTGCCATCACAATGTCCTTGTAACACAACTACAGTCTGCTTTTAAAGAGTTAACATGGGGTAAACAGTGACTGTAACATTTTGTAACAACTGAAAATTGGTGGTACAATCATCACCCACACTACCACCCAAGCTAGAGTTCTGGAACTCTTCACTCTCACTCCCTGCATGTAAGAAATTACATGTACTACCAAATTCACTTCCTCAGTAACTCTGTAATTTTTTTCTTCTCCATTCACTGCCTCTGGTCTGATTGTGGTTCTCAACTTTTCTGTCTTGAATTCCTGCAATAACCTTCTTCCTGGCTTCCCTGTCTACAGTCTATAATGCTTCTACTCCACCTGGTAACTTGAGTACCTACCTACACTGAAAATCTTATCATGTACTGACCTGCTTGAAAGTTTTCACTATTGCTCAGACAAGTGAAATTATTCACAATTTCCTATAGTTATTAAATACTTATTACGTGCCAAGGACTATGTTAAGTATTAGTAATAAAGTGTTGAATATAAGATGAGCCCTGCCTTTAAGGAATTTACTCTCTGGCTTAGAAGGCAGGCACATAACACATAATTATAATATAATCTGGTAAATTTTGTGATAGAAATATTTAAAGAATTTTAGGGGCATGGCATTCAATCCATTGAGGGTAATGGCTGTGAATTCCTAATCTTAGTATTCTAAGTTCCTGTGATAAAGTCTGATTCAGTATTTTGTTGTTAAAATACTGAAAACATTATCCTCTCTGCTCCTGTTTATAAAATAGGGATGGAACTTATTGATATACAAAACAAATGCAATGTATAATCTTTGCTAAGATCTTAATTTGAATAGACCAATGGTAAATTACTTTTATAAGAAAACCAGACAAATTTAAACACCAACAGAATACTTAATAATTTAAGGAGTA
This sequence comes from Trachops cirrhosus, assembly GCA_028533065.1. Classification (NCBI taxonomy): domain Eukaryota; kingdom Metazoa; phylum Chordata; class Mammalia; order Chiroptera; family Phyllostomidae; genus Trachops; species Trachops cirrhosus. The sequence goes on from JAPYXV010005041.1 coordinate 2,865, forward strand.
CTGACATGTTTTTAGATGTGATAAAGGTGCTATGGTTATGTTTTTTTAAAGTTCTCATCTTTTTAGATAGGTAAAACGCATTTATAAATGAAATAATATGACATCTGAAATTTGCCTCAAAATATTTCAGTGGTGGTGAGATGCAGGAAGTGAGTGAGAATATAGCTGAAATAAGATAGGCCATGCAAATGTTAATAATTGCTTAAGCTGTGTAATAGATTTTTTAAAAATTATTTTGTTGATTTTATAGGATTTTCATGGCAATCAAATAAAGTAACATCATATAAAATGCTTGATAGAGTGTCTATCTCTTCAAAAACTGTTACTTTTGCTTCTCCTCTATCATTTTTTTCCCTCTCCATGGGTGGCACATAGCAAAGTTAACACTAGGCAAGTGAGATAAGAATTAGAAGCTTATTATCTGAAGAGCTAGAAACATACTCAGTACTATTTCTCTCTTCTGACTGAGGACAGTGGCCTGAGTACAGATAGCTTCCCTGAAAAACCTATAACAGCAATATCAGTGTCCAACACCAACGTAAAGAAGGGGAAGGAAATCATGCCTTCAAGTTCTGAGGAGAGAAGAGAGAAAGTATATATACTCACACTTTCCGAGCTGAAAGGAGCTGGCTTATTCTAGTGTTTTCTTCTGTTTCTTGAATCTATTCTGCAATATTGCCATCTGGTGGCTATCCAGCATCACATGACCTTGTTTCTAGGATGCAGAATTTGCTCAGATAGTTCTGCCAGTTCTGTGAAGGTTTTAAGAGAAAATGACCCTTCTCAGTGAAAAGTTTCCTGATTTATTCAAATATTCACACCCTTCTTTTTGCCCAGTCAAGTGCCTTGTACTTAACTTCTGCTACAGCCCTTGTTACATTATAATTGTTTACCCATCAGCATTTAATAATTCACTTAACAAACTTATTTTTTTAAGCGTCTGCTTTGGGGTAGATATCAAGTTAGGCCGGGGAGATAAACTAGTAATGAAGCTAGTTGAGGAGAAACCTGTAAATGGAGAACTAAAATAGTATAATGTTTGCTGAACCCTTAGAATATACCAGTAAGTTTTCTAAACGTTTTACAATATGCACATTAAATCATTTAATTCTCACAATGATGGGGGAACTCAAGAGTCAGAAAATTTTAGTCTAAGTTAATAGTTAATAAGCCTAGTAGCTAATGAATGTGAAAAGCTATTGTTTCAGGAACTGCAGGTACGGCCCACCATGACTGCAGGAGACCACAAACAACTGACCTTTGTGCTCCAGAAGAGACCATAAGCAATTAGTGTGGTATTTGAGCCATTGTGTTCCAGGGAGAGACAGTCCACCACCCAGACACAGATAGAGAAAACCACCCAGGACACAGGACAAAGGACTCAGAAAATCACTGGTCAACTGATGAAAGATGTTAAGGAAATCTCTGGACTGCAGCTTTTATCTGATTAACCTCTTTCCTGAGTTCCAAATCCCTTACCTTTACTTTTCCCCCTTGAATTCCAAATCCCTTACCTACACCTTTGCCCCCTTATAAAAAAAAAGCCTGGCAAAGACTTGAAAGGAAATGTAAGATGGCCTGTTAGGGTGTGAACCCACTGTCTTCTCAGATCGCCAGCCATCTGAATAAAGCACCCATAAAGATTCAATCCCTGTCTCTGCTTAATGGGTCTGGTAGGTGACAGGCAGCACAAATACCAGCTTTTCTGGTTTCAACAATAACTCTATGAGGTAGATTCATAAGGAGATAATGTCACAGAGAGTTTAGGTGAATTGTGTAAAATCACACAGCTATGAAATACTAGGGCCAAAATTAAAACATGGCCTAGTTTATGAGCCTACACTCTAAGTTAAAAACAACAACAACAAAAAAACACTACATATAACTGTGTCACCATCCAAACCTTGCCCATGAATGCAGCACAATGACTGATGACAAAATAAAACCTTGTACCTCTCAGGTGTGAGAAGAGAGTAGTTTAGGTAGGTGAATTTCCTAGCAGGTTTAGGTGATCAAGAAACCTAATTCCATCCCTCTAAATCTCATCTAGCCCCTGGGGATTCTATCCCCTTGATTCCTGCCTCTTGCAGAACTGAATACCCACCTCGGTAGAAGAAAGTGTTTTCCCTCCAATGCTTTGTCTTAAATATAGACAAAAACATGTCATTTTTTTTCAAGCGTGGTGGAGCTAGACTGGCATTTTCAATTTTTTTTTTACTAGATTTTAAAGGTAAACAGAACAAAAATAAACAAAAGTATTGCAGGAAACTTTCAAATTTCATTCCCTCAATCTCATGACATAGGTAAGTATCCCCATTTCATAGATAAAGATAATAGGATCAGAGAAGCACAAGTTGATCAGGGTCACACTGCTAATAAGCAGAATAGCTGAGTTTTGACTCTAAGGCAAGAGAACGTGGTTTCTGACTACAACAATATATCCTCTCCCTTTCTTACTTTTAAATCCTTTTTTAGTCTCTTGGTTACTATGTTTTACTCTTGGAGTGGTACAGCCATTGAAACTAATAAAAGATATTTTAGTGGCCTATGTTGAGTTTAACTGTTTCTGACTCACCTATCAATTTTCTACAGCTACGCAACTTTTATCCATCCCTACAGGCCAAAGTCAAATCCCATGCCTTCTGCATGAAGTTTTATCAGTCAAGGCCACCAATGCATTGGTTCCTTAAACAATTGTTTCCCTTCTCTTTTTAAAAATTTTATTACAATTTTTATTCTGACAAAGTACAGATAGCATAAAATGTACCTTTAATAACATTTAGGACATTCAAAATGTTATGTGAGCATTACCACTCTCTACTTCCAGAACAATTTCATTACCCCTAAAGAAAACCTCATATCCATTACAGTCACTCCTATGACTCATTTTCTACAACCACTAATCTACTTTTTGTCTCTATAGATTTACTTATTTAGATATTTCTTATAAATAAAATCGTACAAAATGCAGGCTTTTGCATTTGGCTCCAAGGTTCATGATGTATCACTATTTCATTCTTTTTTTTTATGATTGTATAACATTTCATGGTTATAGATACCATATTTTCTTTTCCAGTTTATCACCTGATGGACATCAGGACTGTTTCCACATTTCCACTATTGTGAATGGTGGTGCTATAAACATAAATGTATATTCATTATTTTTACACCTGTTTTCAATTATTTTGTGTTTATGCCTAATAGTGGAATAGCTAGATCATATGGTAATTTTATTTCATGTATTGAGAAAACATAAATTGTTTTGCACAGTGACTATGCCATTTTACAATCCCACCAGCAATGTAAGGGGGCTCCAATTTCTCTGAAGTCTCACCAACGTCTGTTATTTTCCTTTAAAAAATACTTATGACCATAATAGTAGGTGTGCTATAACATCTCCTGGTTTTCATTTGAAATTCCCTAAAGACTAAGAATGTTGAACATCTCTTTAAGTGCTTGTTGGTCATTTCTATATTATTTTTTGAGAAATCTATTCAACTACTTTGATCATTTTAAATTAGGTCATGTGTCTTTTTGCTGTTGTTGAGTGGTATGAGTAATTTATATATTCTGGATACTAGATCCTTACCAGATGTATGATTTGCAAATATATGCTTTATTTTGTGGATTGTCTTTTCTACTTATTTTTTAAAGATTTTATTTATTTATTTTTAGAGAGAGGGGCAGGATGAGAAGGAGGGAGAGAAACATTAATGTGAGTGAGATACATGAATTGGTTGCCTCTCCCATCCCCCCAGCTGGGGACTTGGCCTGTAACTGAGGCCTGTGCGCTGACTAGGAATTAAACTGGCAACCCTTTGGTTTGCAGGCTGGCACTCAATCCACTGAGCCACACCAGCAAGAACACCCTTGTATTTTTCTTAATTTAGGCATAAAACCTTCAGTCTTTGTCACTGAGTGTGACATTAGTTGTGGGTCTTTCATAATTATTAAAATCAGGAAAAAGGTGAGGACATTACTAAAAGTTTCACAGAAATAAAAAGGATTACAATATGTATAATTGTACACCAAAAAATTATAAATACTACTTGCAATGAACAAAGTCCAAAAAAAATGTATAATACCTAACTGAAGAAGAAATAGAAAATCTGAATAGACTTATAACAGTAAAGTGATTGAATCCATAATCAAAAACCTCCCCAAAAAGCAAAGACCAGAATCAAGTCTTCAGTGGTGCATTCTACCAAAGATTTTTAAAAAATTAACAGCAATTATTCTCAAATTCTGTCTAAATATTGATGAGGTAGGAGCATTACCTAGCTCCTTCTATGATACCAGCATTACAGTTACACTGATAACAAAGCCAAATGAAGATGCAAAAAAATTAAACTACAGAACAATATTTTTATGTATTTTGATACAGAAATTTTCAAAAAAGATCCAGAAAACCAAATTCTGCAGCATATTAAAAGGATTATACACTGTGACCATGTGTGACATTTGTGGAATGCAGCAAGTGTTTCATTCAACACATGAAAATCAATCAATGTAATATACCATATTAACAGAATTAAAAATAAAAAATATCATCTCAATTGAAACAAATAAAACATCTGAATATATTCCACACCATTTCATGATGAAAACACTCGATAAACTAGGAAAAGAAGAAATTTTCTGAACACAGTAAAGGTAATATATAAAAACCCCACAACTACCACCATACTCAATGGTCAGAATTTGAAAGCTTTTCCCATAAGTTCAGGGAAAGGACAAGTATGCACACTTTTACCATTTCTATTCAGCATAGTATTGAAAGTTATAGCCAGAGCAATTAGGCAAGAGAAAAAAAATATCCAAATTCTAAAAAAAAGTAAAATATCTTTGTTCATAGCTGATGTGATCATATATGTAGAAAACCATAATTAGACCACACATACAACATAACACACACAGACAAATCTAATAGAGCTAATAAGTGAATTCAACAAAATTCTAAGATACAAAAATCAACACACCAAAATCATGTGTGGTTTTATATTCTAACAATGGGCAATCAGAAAATAAATTATAAAAAGCAATTCCATTCACAATAGTATTAAAATTAATAAATTACTTTGAAATAAGTTTAACCAAGGAAGCAGAAGACTTATACACTAAAAGCAACAAATCATTACTGAGGAAAAATTAAAAGCAAAATATATAAATAAAAAAATTCCATGTGTGTAGACTGAAAGTCTTAAGGTTAAGATGACATTATCACTCAAAACAATTTACAGATACAATGCAATTCCTGTCAAAATTCCAATGGCATTTTTTCAGAAATGGAAAAGCCTATCCTAAATTTTACATGGAATCTCAAGAGAGAATGAATAGCCAAAACTATTTTTAGGGGAAAAGAAGGGCAGTTGGAGGATTCACACTTCCTGATTCCAAAATTTACAACCAAGCTATAGTAATCAAAGTGTGAAGTACTGGCATGAGAATATACACAGAGACCACTGAAATAGAGAGCCCAGAAATAAACTCTTGTATATATGGTCAATTAATTTTCAATGAGGGCACCAACACCATTCAATAAGGAAAGGATACTTTTCAACAAATAATACTGGGGAAACTTGATATCCACAAGCAAAATAATAAAATTAGACCCTTATATTACACTTAATACAAAAATTTAGTTAAAACAGATGAAAACTTCAATGAAAAGATTGAAATTACAAAACGTTTACAAGAAACAGAGGAAATTTTTCATGATATTGAATTTATCAATAATTTCTTGAATGTGGCACCAAAAGTAATGGCAAAAAAATAGATAAATTAGACTTCATAAAAATCAAAAATTTTGCCCTAGCTGGTGTGGCTCAGTGGATTGTGTGCCGGCCTGGAAACCAAAGGGTCACTGGTTGGATTCCCAATCAGGGCACATGCCTGTGTTACCGGAAAGGTCCCCAGTAGGGGGCGTGTGAGAGGCAACCACACAGAGAGGTTTCTCTCCTTCTCTTTCTCCCTAGCTTCCCCTCTGTCCAAAATAATAAATAAATAAAATCTTTAAAAAACATTAATTTTTTTGTGTACCAAAAGATACAATAAAGGGAATGAAAAGACAACCCACAGATTGGGATACAATATTTACAAATCATATATCTGAAAAGAAACTAATATTGATATATTGAACAATTCCTATACTTAAAACAAAACTATTAAAATTATCAAGAACCTGAACACACATTTCTATTAAGAGAATGTTCAAATGGCCAATAAACACATAAAAAGATGCTTAACATTACGAACCAATAAGAAAATGAAAATCACAATGAAGTATTGCTTTATACTCATTAGGGCATAGAAATCACGAACCAGACCAAGACTGAATCTTGCCCCTATCATTTCCTTTTAGAATGGTGAAAATTTTCTGGAAATGGTTAGTTGCAGTGGTTGTACAACATTGTGAATATTCTAATACTATTGAATTGTACACGTATTCAGGAAAACTGGAATGTTATATATTATACCATAATAAAAGAGAATCTTAAAATATATAATGATAGCTTGCTTGAGAAAAGGCACCAACTACAGAAGAAATCGTTTTATTAATTTGCTCATATAACTTTGAACCTGGATTGGGAGCCATATATAAGATTAGAGTTGAGCTAAGGAAAATATTCTTCTTCAATACACAATGAATAGTCAGAAATAAAAAGCCTTGCCCTGACTGGTGTGGTTCAGTTGAGTGTTGTCCCACAGACCAAAAGATTGCTGGTTTGATTCTTACTCAGGGCACATACCTGGGTTTCAGGCAAGGTCCCTAGTTGGGTCCATGTGGGAGGTGACCGATTCATGTTTCTCTCCTTTTCTTTTTACCTCCCTTCCCCTCTCTCTAAATTAATAAATAAAATCTTTTTAAGAAAAGAAATAAAGAGCCATCATGCCAACTGAGGGAAAATTCAGAAGATGAGGCAGGAGTCCCCTTAGAAAAGCTTGAGGTAGGAGCTATTAGAACATGATCACTGGCAAATAATTGCACAGGACAACAGGGTCTGTGATTTTTTTTCAGCCACATTTGTAGTCTCTTTTTACCTGAGTCCAGTTCCACAATGAAAAAAAAAAAAAGCTTTGGAAGCCTTAGATCCCAGCTACAATGCCCTCCTGATGCCAGATAGCATGGCAGACAAAAGGCTGTAAGAATAGCAACAAACACTGCTTTTATTTTTTCCTTTATCTTTTTATGCTATCAGAATTTACAGAGAATTAAGTCAGTTTGCCCCAGCATATCACATTTCTATTTAATCAGAATGCTAATGCAAGAGCTCAGTAAAAATTACTTATTTTCAAAACTGCTCTTAAAAAAGACTGGTGGAGGACTTCGGGCCAAGATGGAGGCATAGGTAGACGCACTGTGCCTCCTCACACAACCAAGATAGGGACAATAACAATATAGAAACAAAATAACAACCAGAACTGACAGAGAATTGAAGTGTATGGAAGTCGGACACCCAAGGATTTAAAAATAGACGCATTCATCGAGACCGGTAGGAGGGGCAGAGTTGGCCGGGCAAGGGACGCAGAGTGGAGCACAGAGCAACAGGGGTGGCGCACAAGTCCGCAGCAGGCAGACCCTGGGCTACAAGCGGTGGTGCCTGGTGGGTCCCGGCCAGGGGGTGGCAACCAGCAGACCCAGCGAGGCGGCCATTGTGAAGCAAGGCACTTCCTGCAACTCAGGGGCCCTAATACCAGGAAATAGAGCTTTGGGTCCCTGACTGAAAAGGAAGGTCCCGTGGGGTGCACAGGCCCACCCACACCAGAATTGGTGCCGGAGGGCTCAGATGGCTTTCGGACAGTGGTGGAAGGGTCTGAGGTCCTGCAGAGAGTAGAACAAGCGCCATTGTTCCTCCTCGAACCCCGCCCCCACATACAGCATCACAACCCAGTGACTGGGGTGCCCCACCTTGGTGAACACCTAAGGCCCCAACCCTCACTACAGGAGCTCAACAAGACCAGAAATCAACAACAAAGAAAACAACAACAACAACAA
>JAPYXV010005042.1:0-10859 GCA_028533065.1 Trachops cirrhosus
GCGGTGGAAATGGGAGGGAGGTGGGGAGGAATGGGTGGGTGGGCTGGGATGGGATGGGAGTAAAGGAGAGAAAACTGTACTTGAACATCTATTAAAATAAAATTTTTAAAAAAAAAAACACTGCTGCCTAAATCTTTTCTATCACAAGCACGTAGAGCAGTGGGCCTGGCATACAGTAGGTGCTCAGGAAAAACAATGTAAATGAATGAATTTTCAGTCTTTCTGAAATATTTTTGTACCTAGTTAAGTTATACACTGCTTCCTCCTCAGCCCTTGTTTACTTCTGTTAAATAACGTAAATGTTCTTTACCAACAGTTTCTTTGGAGGAACCTAATCTACAGGCAAATTATCTCTTTTTAATGCATCTATTAGATATGATGTCTTTCAGTAAATGTTTACTACTAAACACAGAGTGATACTGGGAGTCGGGGAGCAGAAACCATAAAATATCCTGACATCTTTTAATGATAATGGTGATGTTTCTAATTCAGCCCAATAGTATGCTTATCATTAAAACTTCTTGGGTAATTTTCATGCTAAATTTTGATGCAGATACCAGGAGGTCAGGTGTGTCACAGAGCCTTTTAGTGCTTTCACAATCACTTTAAGATCCTATCCTGTGTGATAGGCAGAGGAGTTCTGTGAGGTTATTTTTAGAAATATTCCAAGGCTTACAAAACAAAGTCAGTGTCATAATGTTGCCAGGGGAAGTAGGGTTCTTGTGGTGTCACAAGGAAAGCTGTCCAGGAGACCCACAAGGGAGGATGAGATGTGGCAAGATTTATTCCTATAGAAACAGAAGGCTGCCTTTGGGTTCCCAATGTTCTGTCTCCATCTATCCTACCAGGGAAAAAGTTCAACTGTGTCTTTAGCAAAGCCAAAACAAAAGCCAGTTTCCACAGCTTCTATTTTATATTAAAGCTTCATCCTTCAGAACCCGCAAGCAGCTGCTAAGTGTTCTCAGTCCCCAAGCAAGTAGCTTAGCACTTGGCTATGCTTAGCCCAGCTATGCTGTTGTACACAGTCTCTCGCCTGGAGCTTGCCTTTGGAGTCTTTGCTGCTGCTCAACCTGCGTGGTCACTATGAGAGAATGTGCAAGTGAATGGGGTGAGTGCATGTCCCAGAGAGAAAGGCAGAAAGAGAGGGAGGGAGAGAGAAAGAGGGAGAGAGATAGAGAGAGAAGGAGAGCGGGGAAGAAGGAGGGAGGGAGAGAGAGGAGGGCAGAAAGAAAGAGAGGGACAGGAGAAGAGAGAGAGAGCAAGAACTGGTTTGTTAAACTGGATTATATTACCTCAGGCTTGGAAAGGACCAGGTGCTTTTTCAAAATAACCAATCAACTTCACAAGCTTTCACAGGCTTTTGATGGATCCACTCCCTGACCAATTTATCCTCCTCCCAGGCTAGACTGATAGGCCTCTGTGGTCACTATTCTGGCTTTAATTGCTCATGTGCCTACCTCCCCTTTTATTGTTTTATTCCTTCCCCCCATAGTCTGGGCAAGTGGACCAGGGAAATTGAAAAACCTGTCCTTCCTCTCTGTTTAGGTAAAGAAGGGTTGTTAATCCCCTTTGCAGACAATGCTGAGATCCCTTGGAGTGTGTGAAGCTGTAGCTTCCTGGCTAAGCAAGCAGGCTATGTTCCCTCAACAATGTCTGATTCCCTTTGCTTCCTTTCTTTATTAATAACTAGCTAATTACCTATGCTAATTAGCTAGTTATTATCTGGGGTTCTATACTTCAGTAGCATCCTCCTCCATAAAAGCATGTCTAAAGGGTCTTCAATGTTGTGTTTTCTGTAGGCATTAGATGGCTTTATCATCGCTGTGACAACAGATGGCAGCATCCTCTATGTTTCTGACAGTATCACATCTCTCCTTGGGTACTTGCCGGTGAGTTTCCACTTCTCTAGGGGTCTTTGCCAGTACACATTTTCATTTTTTCCTTGGGAACCATCCAGAACTACAGTCAGAGTGGTACAGGTATGTGGTGGTCTTTGTGTGAGAAGGATTCAGGAATGCCCTTGACAAGACCCAGGCCAAGGTCCCAGGGGCCTTCCTCTGGGACCTTGGCAGGTCCCAGATGTATCATCCTGGAATGAGAAAGGCACTGTGGTGTTGGCATGGTCCAACCTGGAATGGTGGACATGGTGTAGATCCTCACCCTCTGTGCCCAAGCATCCACCAGGAGCTGTGGCCAGAAGAGAGTGTCACAGCACAGTTAGCAGAGCTCAGAGCCTCTGCAGAGGCTGACAGATATCCTCCTGTGAAGGGAAACTCCAACACCTTGGTCTAGGAATGTGAACCAGATAGCTGCAGATGGGGCATGGCTTGGAGATCACTAGGGACGAAACTGAGATTGCAAGTAGGTAGTGACACTAGTGGTGAGGGTCCAGCAACAGGGCTGATCCTGGGGGATTAAAATATTCTGGAAAGATGATGTTGGCCCTGGAAGGTTTTGGGGAACAAGGAGGGTTTGGGTAGCCAAGAGAATAAGGCAAGCTCTGCTCTTCCCCACAGGAGCTAGGCTGAAACTAGAAGACATATATGCAACATATTCAAAGGCCCTCAAAAAATGTTCCTCCCCCACTTTTTTCCTAGCTTCTCTCCCTGTCTGTATTTCTCCCTTTCTTCTCTCCTTTCCTCCCTTCCTCCTTAATGCTTCCTCCTCTCAAATGAGCCTTGCTGACCCTCTGATAATCCCCCATCACCCACCCTCCATTAGGATGAGCATCTGGCTCATGAAGACTCCACTTTGAGGGTCCCTCATAGGCACCTGGCTAGCCTTCCATTTCCTTCCACACCATTATTTATTCCTACAGACCTTGAACACAGCTCTACCAGGAGTATGCTGTGGGACTTAGGATAAACCTTTCTCTCTTCTCTCTCCTCCCAACAAGCCCTGATAAACTGATTAACCTCCACCACTCCCCATCCCCAGTGTACCTGCAGGAAGGCTGCTAGTGTATGTGATGGGGAGGGTGAAGGCTTGTCCTGGGTTCCTGTACCTAGGGACTCCTGCCAGGCAAGGTCTGCAGGACTGGTTGTCTCTCCTTAGCCACACCTGCCACAGAAATGCAGGGCCTTACCTGTAAGCAGCTTGCTTCCCTTGGCGTCATGACCCAGTGTGCTGATTTTCTAGTGCTCCACATCATCCTGGGTCATATTCTTCCTCAGAAGGCACACCCCCCCCCATAATTTCCACACATAATGCTGTGTGGAGAGCAAAGCCACCATCCACACTTTCCCTTTGCCAGTTACTGTGTTGTAGCCCAGCAAAGCATTTTTTATTCTGCTAGGCGATGCCTTTACATTTTGCCATAATCTATCTGACCTTTGTGTTTCAGCCCATTTCCTGCACCATTTTCAGGGTGCATTAGGCTGGGGCAGGGGGCAGGGGGGCTCTCTCCTTTGTCAGAGAGGCTGGTTCTCACTTTGCCCTAAGGAGTTAAGAGCACAATTTCATCTTGATTCTAGTGTCAAGCTAGAACAGTGATGAGGTCTATCAAGGTGAGGAATATAGAAGTGATCCCATTCAATCTGCCAGCTTCTTTGGGCCAATCTGACAGTGGCTGAGGAAGAAGAGGAAATGGGTGCCCCTGTGAAGAGGGTTTGCATTTTGTGAGTGGACAGGATTGGACGATGATGGGCACAGATTGAAAGCAATGAGACATCACCTCCTCAGTGAGCAGGAACTGGGTGCAGGAGCACAGAGCTGTTGGGTGAACAGGATTTGTACTCTTCTGCTTTCTGGTCGTGCAATTATCTGATGACACAGTTGCTGTATGTGGCAGATGGGACTTATAAAAAATAAGTAAGGAATTCTTCTGATTTGAAATTATGGAGTGATTTAGGGCCACCTTTGTAAATTATTTTCTCTAACTCTGGAAGGGCCAGAAATGACCCTGACTCTAATTTGTCCATGCTTAGTAAATGTCTATGTATAGACCCACACCCAGAAACACACTGAATCAGCCCTCAAGCTCCCCCGTGGAGGTGTGCCTAGGCTGGAGAATCCCCAAATTTAATTTTTGTTTACTTGTAGCTTATTACCCAGTTTTCACCAAGACTGGATTTTCTTTGTCCTTTTTGCTTAGGATTCACTTGCATCCTTTGCTAGTGGGTGGACTAGGATGATTAAGGATGGAAATTTCCCTGGTGCCAATCAGCCTAGAGCCAGTTAAGCAAGTGAGCTGGCCTGGAACACCTCTATTACCTCCACTTTAAAGGGAGAAAACCCAATATGGCCCTGTTGGTGAGGGGCATAGATGGGTTTAAAATAAGCACAACTGACTGCAGAGCCCAAGCTCTTCATCATCTGCTCTGGTTTCTTTCTGATGCAAAGGACTTGGCTTGACATCTAGAAATTCTGCTTTTGGTTTAGGTCACTTTTATTGAGACTTATTTATTACTCAGCATGAGCTCAGAACACCCAGGACATGTTCACAGATGACTAGTGATTCAAAAGACCCATATGAAAAAAAGAAGACCCATATGAGATTATTTTTCCTTAAGAGTTTGCAATTTTGTGGTGAGATTTCACCTGTTAAGCCATTAGAGGCTAATAGAAAAATAGCTAACATCTGTTGAGCACTTACTATGTACCAGGCACCATTAAGTGTCCCTTGCATGTGTTAGGATGAGTAAAGCACTTGGAACAGTGGCTGGCACAGAGCTAGAGCTATATCACAATTGCTTTCCTTATCCTATTGATCTTTACAATGACCCTATGAAGTAAATACTTACCCCACTTCAGAGATGAGGAAATTGAGGCACAGAGTGGTTAAGGTCCCACAGCCAGCAAATGATGGGCCTGGGATTTGAACTCAGGCACTTTGACTCTAGGACTTGGTGCTTAATCACTACTTAGAATTCTGTATGAAACAGAGGAAAGTCTAATGTTCTCGGGTGAGGTGGGTGGTTAGGGAGAGAATGAGGACTTGAAAGACAGTGCTCAGTGTTCATGGGAGAGCTGGTCATAGAAGGGAGGAAGAGACACAGTGTGATTAGGAAGACAAGAAGTTGTGGGCCCCACAGCAGTGCACCCTGTTAGTATCATAGGCTGGCATGCCAGGCGTTGGGTCTAACTGTCCCTTTTGGGGCCTGGGATTGGAGAGCCATCAGTGATTGGGGTAGGTGTCTGGGAGTGGGGAGGGCAGTAAAGAGCAGCAAGAATTCTTTCCTTTTTTTTTTTTTTTTGAGATGCCCAGGCTTAAAATCTGTTTCCTTCCTACTATTAGAAACTCAGACATACAAAAAGGTCACATGAGAGATTTTTGTAGAGCAATTTCCTGATGAAATATACTAGAACTTTCTTTTCCATTTTGACAGAAAAAAACAAAACAGCTCAAAGCAGAAAATGATTTTAAGATAAACTCAAAAATTTTCCCTGGTGTTAACACCAGTCCATTTGGGCATCTAGAATTAACAACAGGCAGTCAGAGGAGAAACTCAGGCATGGCAAGGAGTGTGCTGGTGGGATACCAAGGGCTAAAGGGAACTTTGGGTGTGAAAACTGTAAGGAAAGATCAAGGGTATGAGTCAGTGCCTTGGACAGAACTGGGAAAGAATAGGGCTGAAGCAGAACAAAATGAGTCCCAGGGAAGTCATCATCTGCATTTCCTGTTGGACTTTTGTTTCATTTTTTTTAAAAAATTGAATTTCTCTGGTTGCTTTTCTGTCGATGAAAATGATGCTTGCCTAATGAGCTGGACCATGCTAAGCTCATTGGGCAGAAATCCTGTTCTCGGCTCTGAGCACAGTACCCATGCACCTAAATTGTCATTGAACAAGGGACTGAGTTCACTATTGGGGCTCCTAGAATAAGAGCAATTGCAAACAGCTTGGCAGGATTTCTCAGAAGTGAGAATATGGGTGTGGCTAGCACAACTTCCCCAAAAGAAAGTGACCTATGGTACAAGTGATTATAAATTTGGAGAACTCTTTAGGCCACAAAATAGTTTTGTGAAATGCTGCTAGCAAGATGCACAAGGTCAAAGAGAAATATGGGGCCAAGTTCCTGTCGCCAGGGTCACTGGAGGAGAGGAAGTCACAGAAAAGGAAAGACAAAGCCCCTGGTTTATGTTACCACAAAATATGGCAACAAGGCCAAGACCAGGAAACATCCCTCTGGTTTTCCTTCCCACTCTCTTCTCACCTTCTAGAAGAAACCCTCTGATCTAGGTCATCTGGTCAGAAGTGGTTCCAGGTTAGGGCGTAGATAGGTGGTGGGAGAACTCAGTCTAGGAGGGGCTGCAGCAGGTATGCAGCATGTATGCAGTCTAGGTTAGCTGCAACTAACCACAGTTGATCACAGGTTAGAGTTCAGGTCACCAGATAGAATTTTTTTTATTTTTATATATCATATCTATAGAAGTATATATAAAACATATGTTCAGTTTTTAAATTAGTAATAAAACGAGCATGATCACAGATTGTGGCCAGAACCATTGACACTACTAACTGCTCCTATCCCATCACACCCCAACTTCCACCTACAGGTCAATATTTTCCTGATTTTTAAGATCATTGTTTCCTTGCTTTTCTTTGTAGTTTTACTAACTTTTAATTTATTGCTAATCACTGTAATTTAGTACAGTAGGTCCTCACTTAACATCATAGATAGGTCTTTGAAAACTGTGACTTTAAGCTAAACGACATATAATGAAACCAACTATACCATAGGCAAATTAATATAAACAAAAGTTAAGTTCCTGTGGCATATTTATGGTCACAAAAACCTCACCAAACTTCTAAATAAAGACCCAAAGCACTTCAGATATTAAACATTGAAATAAATGTGAGCTATACATACATTGAAGAAAAATTAATAAAAACAAGTAAGGTTCTTGTTTTCAAACCAGCTAATTCCAGTCCAGGGTCATGGTGACTGGAGCCAACCCTGGATAGGATGCCCTTCTGTCTCAGGGCCAATTAACATCACATACACATCTCTGGGGTTTGGGCGGAACCCAGAGTCCCTGAAGAAAACCCACACAGACATAGGGAGAACATGCACACTTCACACCAACAGTGCTGTCATTACAAAACGTTATAACGGAATGACCTTGAATGAAAGGATGTTGACCAAGGATCTGCTATACATGGAAAGGCATGTTTGAAAGAATCTAATGCCTTAAAGATGTTATGCCATGCATAATGAGTTATTAAACATTTTAATGTTCCTTGAGGAATTAGTTACGTGGATGGTTGTGCAGTGTTATTCGAGGACATGCTGTATTGCCTTTTGCTTAACTTGATGTAAATGGAATCACAGAATATGTCTTCTTTTAAACTTCTTTTGCTCAGCATTATTGTGAGATTCACCACCTCCCACTCTAATGGCAGCTGTCACCTACTTGCTGTCATTACTGCATAGTGTTCCATCATGGGAATGTGTGCAGTTCCATGCCCATCCTGGTTTGGAACTGAGAAAGTGCTTCCAGGAATATTCTGTGCAAATCTAGGGAAGGTTTGCAAACCTCCCTTAAAGAGCAGGATGTGGACACCTTCACCCTTACAGGTAACTCCAGATGGTCTGCAGCTTGCACCAGTTTACCCTCCACAGCAGGAGGACAGGTGTGCCACAGCAACAGGACTTGGTGTTGTCAGACTTGCTAGTTCTTATCAGTCTAGTGTGTGAAGATATCTTCTGGAGGTTTAATTTGCTTTTCTTTCAGTTACTAATGAGGTTGAATGTCTTTGCACATGCTTGTAGCTGTATGAATTTCCTCTTTTGTGGAGTGCTTGTTCAGATATTTTGCCATTTTCCTACTTGATGTCTGGGTTTTTCTTGTTATGATTTGTAAGCATTCTCTCTATTTTCTCAACACTAGTCCTGACATATGTGAGATGGACAGGTCTTTATTAGTTACATGTATTCACAGCCAGGGGAGGAGGATGTAGGACCACCTGGGCTGCACTCCAGAACAGAGTGGCCCAGCACGAGTGGTGAAAGGCAAGCTGTGTAGTAACAAGACAGTACAGTGCTGCCTGGAGTGATATTGTTGGGGGGTGCTCCACCCACAGAGCCCCCCCATCTGCCACGGATGAGAATAATTCTACAAAGACATGATATGATTGGGGAGCAAAAATGGCCAGTCTCTCAAAGGAGAAGGGCCTTGAGCCTGTTCCTCCATGGGCTTTTATTGGGTTATATTTTCACAGGAATATAGGTAAAGTTCATCAGTCATTGTCAGGCAGTAATGATCAAACAACAGATAACATTCAAAGAACTATGAGGGCTTATTCTGAGTCAGTGTCAGTTAGCTAAAGGGTCATAAGACTTTGGGAAACAAACTCACTTCATGCTTGGACCCTTGTCAGAAAATTGAGGGCATTCTTAGCGAAGTAGGTTTCATAGGATTTTGTGCATTTTTTCTTAGGCCTGATTGCCCCAGGGAATTGCCCTTTCCAGCACAGGGCTGTACCACCCTCTAGCATTGTTTCAGGCCTGAATCAGGTGGGGGATGCCAGCAACCAAGAGATTAGACTTTTTACAGACAGAATGAGGACTCAGGCCATGTCAAAGCTGAGGGATGAGAGTCCATCACCCCCCTTTTTCCTTAGCCCCCCAAGTCCTTCTGAGGACCCCATCATGACCATGCCTTTCTTAGGTCATCCCTCCCTTGAGGAATCTTACCCATCATTGGCTAACCAGTCATCCACCCAGGGCCAAGCAGGGTGAGGTAAAAAGGGACAGAGGCAGCACCCCTGCCAGGAAGATAAGCTTTGTCTCCTTAGTGGCTTATGGTCCCAAGGTCTTTTACTCAGCCTTAGCCATGGGGAGTCACAGTTTCTGAAACCAGGCAGGGTGGTCCCCAACAATATTGGCTTGTTTGAATAATTCTGCGAGCTGGCAGAGGACTAAACCTGCCACTCAGGGATAAGCTGGAACCATGCTTGGTCCCTTTGAAAAAAGGGTTGTTCAGCTGGGGACTTTATCCCCAGGGATGGAGTGCAGAAAGGAACTTCCTTTTAGGCCAGTCAAGGCCCTTCCTATTTGCCAGATGATAAAAAAGCATACATACAACATTGAACATTAGTTTTAGACCTTACACCACAGGTATATCGATCCTAAATATCTTTACTCATTTTGTGGCTCTCTGTTGACCTTTTTTAGGTTCTTTTAATGAACAGAGATTCTTGATATTTGGTATTTTTCATATCTTAATTAATTCATCACTATTCCACAATCAAAGCTATTCTCTATACAGTCTTCTGAAAGGTTTACTATTTGGCCATCAGTTTTATTCTGAATCTAAATGGAAAGAAAGCACATCAAATACACCTTCCTGGTCCCTGAGGGAGACCCAGGCACTGCCTGACTCCCTGAGCCCATTCCTGCCTCTTTTCACTAGGAGGCTTCTCCAGGACGTCTCCTCATCACCAGCTCTGTTGGTAGCCAGCACAGGTCTCTAGCCAGAACTGCTGGAGCCCTTAGGGACATTCCTGAACTAAATGTTTGTCCAGCCCATTCCCACCTCAGCCAGCCAGCTTCCTGTGCTGCCTGCACAGGCTCACTTAATCCTGCTGGGTGCAATGGAACTGATACTGCTGGGTTACAAGGAGAAAGGAATCTGCTTCCTGTCTCCTAGCACTTTCTTATGGGCCCCAAACTCTCAAGGTGCCTCAACAGAAAACATGGAAGATGTGCGATTTCGAATTTAGGACAGGCATTTTAGCCACAGACATATCAGTAAGTTAGGTTAAAGACCCTCCCTCCTCCAACAGGTAACTGATGTTTCTAACAATGTAATCTGGCTATGAAGATGGCCACAGATGGTGCATTCCCTCCCTTGTCTCCATAATTGCAATTCTTTTAATAAATAGAGCTCAGCTTATTCAAAAGAGAATTCAATTTTAGGTGTAATTCACTCTTCTGTAAGCAATAAGGTTTAAATTTTCAAATTATCATTATGTGTTGGTTTTCAGCACATGGAAAGGGCATAATAGTAACATAATAACAAATACACATAAAGAGCTTGCTGTGAGCCCTTTCCATGTTTTAAGACAAACCCCTAGGGATGCCACCCCTATAGCCCAACTTCCCCCACTCCATTCAGTGTCCTTTCATTCTGCGCAGAACCTGTAGCCTGAGGTCCCCCATACTCCTCTGGCCTTCCTGGGAGCTGAAAACCCTGCTCTCTGCCATACCCATCATGAAGGGACACTAACTGACTGGGCGTTGAAGAAAAGACTGTGGGATGACTTACTTACTGTGTTCAAGTATCTGAATTATCTTTAAAAAGAAAGACTACTGTTTTCTGTAAGTATTAGTCATCTTCTTAAAAACTAAATGGAATGGGCTCAACAAAATCAAGAATATCAGTACTTCCAGCCAAGATGGAGGTGTAGGTAAATACACTTTTCCTCCACATAAAACCAAACAAAGCATAACAAATTTAAAAAGAAAAAAATAACCAGAACTGCCATAAAATCAAATTATATGGAAGTCCGACAACCAAAGAGTTAAAGGAGAAACATTCATCCAGACCTGAAAGAGGACTGGAGTTGGGCAGCTGGGACAGAGAGGACAATGGCAAAGCAGTGGCTGGCAGAATGGGCAATGCCACATTTGCCTGCGGATAAACCAGGAGGAACAACTGGGGAGCAAGACAGAGTTCCAGTGTGGGGAAATAAAGCCTCAAAACCTCTGACTGAAAAAAAACCTGTGGGGTTGAGGCAGCAGGAGACACTCGCAGTCTCACAGGAGAGTTCATTGGAGAGACCCACAGGGTCCTAGAACATTCACAAAACCAACCACCAGGGAATCAGCACCAGAAGAGCCCAATTTGTTTGTGGGTAGTTGGGAGTGACTGAAAGCCAGCTGAGAACTGAGCAAGAGGCATTGTTCCCTCTCGG
>JAPYXV010005043.1:0-10857 GCA_028533065.1 Trachops cirrhosus
TCCCGAGGGGCGCGCACTTCTCCTACCCGCGGGGCCTGGGCCTCACAGGTCCCGGGGAGTGCCTGGGCTTTTCCGGGTCCACGGATGTGGGTGCGCGGGTGCGCAGTCTCTGGTTCCCGAGGGGCGCGCACTTCTCCTACCCGCGGGGCCTGGGCCTCCTCTAATGAATTCTTGAATGGGGTTTGCCAATACTTTGTTGAGGATTTTAGCATCAATGTTCGTCAGTGATATTGTCTTGAAGTTTTCTTTCTTTGTTGTGTCTTTATCTGGTTTTGGTACTAGTCTGATGGTGGCCTCATAAAAAGAGTTAGGAAGTCTTCCATCTTTTTGGGTTGTTTGGAATAGTCTGTGAAGGATAGGGGTTAGCTCTTCCTTAAATGCTTTGTAGAAATCTCCTGTGAATCCATCCGGTCCTGGACTTTTGTGTGTCGGGAGTTTTTTGAATACTGCTTCAATTTCATTTGCTGTTATTGGTCTGTTCAGGCTTTCTGTTTCTTCTTCATTGAGTTTTGGAAGATTATATTTTTCTAGGAATTTGTCCATTTCACCTAGGTTTTCAAATTTCTTGGCACACAGTTCTTCATAGTAATTTCTTACAATCCTTTGTATTTCTGTGGTATCTGTTGTAATCTCTCCTCTTTCATTTCTGATTGTGTTTATTTGGGTCTTCTCTCTTTTTATCTTGATGAGTCTGCTTAAAGGCTTGTCGATTTTGTTTATTTTTTCAAAGAACCAGCTCCTGGATTCGTTGATCCTTAGAATTGTGCTTTTATTCTCTATGTCATTTAATTCTGCTCTGATCTTGGTTATTTCCTTCATTCTACTTGCTCTGGGCTGTCTTTGTTGTTGTTTCTCTAGTTCTTGAAGATGTAGAGTTAGGTTGTTTGTTTGAAATGTTTCTATCTTTTTTAGGTAGGCCTGTATCGCTATGGACTTCCCTCTCAAGACTGCCTTTGCTGTATCCCATAAGTTTTGGGTTGTTGTGAGTTCATTTTTGTTTGTTTCAAGAAACTTTTTCATTTATTTCCTAATTTCGTTCTTGACCTATTCATTGCTTAATAGCCTGCTATTTAATCTCCATGATTTTGAGTGTTTCGAGTTTTTTTCCTTGGGGTTGGTTTCTAGTTTCAGTCCCTTGTGATCTGAGAATATGCTTGGTATGATTTCAATTTTCTTGAATTTGTTGAGGCTTGTTTTGTGTCCTATCATGTGTTCTATATTGAAAATGTTCCATGTGCATTTGAAAAGAATGTGTATTTGGTTCCTTTAGGATGGAGGGCTCTACATATATCAGTTAAGTCCATTTCATCTAGGGCATTGTTCAATACCACAATATCTTTGTTGATATTTTGTTTGAAAGATCTATCCACTTGTGACAGTGGGTGTTAAAATCCCCTAGTACAATTGTGTCACTGTAAATATCTTTTTTGAAGTGCTCCAAGATTTTTGTTATGTATTTTGGTGCTCTTATGTTGGGTGCATTTATATACAATGTTTATGTCTTCTTGGTGGATTCTTCACTTGAGTATCATCAAGTGACCCTCTGGGTCTGTCTTTATGGTCCTTTTTTTGGAAGTGTATTTTGTCTGATGTAAGTATTGACAACCTGGCTTTTTTTTTCCTGTCCCTTTGCTTGGAAAATTTGTTTCCAGCTCTTTACTTTCAGACTTTGTAGATCTTTGCTACTGAGGTGGGTCTCTTATAGGCAGCATATGTGTGGTTCATGCTTTCTTATCCATTCAGCTATTTTATGTCTTTTGATTGGGGCATTTAATCCTCTTACATTTAAGGTTATTATTGATAGGTACTTATTCATTGCCATTTACGTACCTGTGTTCCTCTCCCTCTCTTTTCCTTCCTTTCCTTAGAGCAGTCCCTTTAGAATATCTTCCAGAGCTGGTTTGGTGGAGGTGTATTCTTTTAGACTTCTTTTTGTCTGGGAAGCTTTTTATTTGGCCTTCTATCTTGATTGTGACCCTTGCTCGGTGAAATAACCTTGGTTGTAGACCTCTGGTTCTCATTACTTGGAATATTTCTTGCCATTCTCTTCTGGCTTGGAGCATTTCTGTTGAGAAGTCAGTTGCTAGCCTGTATGTTACTTCCTGTTTCTCCCTTGCTGCCTTTAAGATTCTCTCTTTGTCTTGAAATTTTGCCATTTGAATTATAATGTGTCTTGAGGTGGGCCTCTTTGTGTTCGTCTTGATTGGGACTCTCTGTGTTTCCTGGATTTGTGTGACTTTTTCTCTCATCAAATTAGGTTATTTTTCCATCATTACTTTTTACAATAGGTTTTCTATCCCTTGCTCTTCTTTTTCTCCTTCAGGTATCCCTATTATACGGATATTATTACATTTCATATTGTCTTGCATTTCTCTTAATCCCTCTTCATTCTTTCTGAGACTCTTTTCCTTTTCTTGCTCTTTCTGGGTGTTTTTTTTAACTTGTCCTCTCATTTGGTGATCCAATCTTCCTCTTTCCTGCTTTTGACTCTTTCCACTATTTTCTTCAGTTCAGAAATTGTATTCTTCCTTTCCTCTTGGCCCTTGTTGATAGTTTCCATTTCCTTTTTCATGTTGATATAGTTTGCAGTGAGTTCATTGTAGCTTTCCTGTAGTTTCTGGTAGCTCGTCGTGAGCTCGTGGAGCTTCCTGATAATCATTGCTTTGAAGTCAGTATCGGATAGTTGAGTTGCCTCTATTTCATTTAGCATTCCTTCTGAGGCTTCCTCCTTTCCCTTCATTTGGGGATTGTTTCTTTGTCTTCTCATTGTTCATGAGACTCTTCTCGTTAGCCTCAGCTTCTTAAATTGATCTGTTCTGGCTCCCTGGGTTTATGGTGTGTGCTTCTGTGGTAGAATACCTGTGAGATTCAGTGGTCCAGTCTCTTTTGTGTATCCAGGTGTTCACAGCCTCCACCTACTCTTTTTTATCATCTGTTGAAGGGGTAAGGCAAAATGGTTTAAGAGAGCAAGAGAGTATTCTATGATATTTACAGTAGCAGCAAGTAGAGAAGAGATAGGAGATCCTTTGGCTATGTATAGTGTTAACCATGATCTTCCACCCAAGTAGCCACTTTTAAGAAAGGATGGAAAGAAGATAAGACTCTTGTTGGGAAGGAAAGGATTGTGAGTTGGATCTAGAAAATAGTGAGGCTGTCGGAGGTCAGATTCTGAGCTAGGGTGAGAGTAAAGAGTAGTAAATAGGTGTAGTGTTTGAGAGAATAGAGTTAACCACTATAGTAATAGAGTTCAGGAAACTGAGAAGTGGGCTAAGATCTGGGGGGTGTTGTGTATTATTTACAATGGCATGAAATAGCTATTATTTACAGTAACATTAGAGCCACAGTCATATGACAGAATCTAAGAGCTCTAGATAACAAGAATAGGTTGTAGAGAGCCTTGAGAAGTATACTAATGGAACACAAATGAAGGACACTAAATTAGCAATACACTATGAATGAGATAACAGGGGAAACATATCAAATGATACAATATAACCAGCCAAGCAAAGAAAACTATACAGAAAGGACTATCAAAATACTATTAAAATAAAAAGTGTAAGAATAATGAAATAATGGTAATACAGATATGCAATTACTTGCACATTCAAAAAAAGAAGAAGGAAAAAAGCAGAAGATGGATGGAAGAAGAGAGAAATTTGGAAAGAAAGGGAGAAGGTACACCACTAGAATGAGAGAAAGAGAAGCATAAGGAATTGTTAGATATAAAAATAATAAGAATTAAAAAAATAAAAAGTTACTTAAAAAAATTAAAAAAGAAAAACCTTTTGTTGGTTTCAGACTGGTCCTTTTGTTGGTCCAAATCGGTTTTTCTGGTCTAGCTGTATTCAGCAGGCTGAGAGGTGACTGGAGTCAATTTTTTGACTTCCTATTCAGAACTCAGTCAGGCTCTGGCATACTGTCCTGAGGGCTAGCTGTGCATTCTCCCTAGAGCCAGTCTGGTGCCTTTCTACAGGGCCCTGGGTGTGGGAACGGGGGGCTCCTAAGCATGGTTTCTGGAGCTCACTGCAGTGGCTCCAGTGTCCTGTGGAGCACCTGCACCTTTTTTGGGTTCATGGGTGTGAACTCTGTGGATCCCAAGGGGTGCCCACCTCCCCCAAGATCGCAGTCTGGGCACTGGAGGTACCATGGGGTGCCCGCGCCTTTTCCTGGTTCACAGCTGTGGTCTCCAGGTCTTCTACAAAATCACACTCTTTCTGGGTTGGGGCGCCTGCGCACGGGCACGCTGTCAGGCCAGGCCACCCTTTGTCGCACAGGCTGGGGCACGCACTCTTCCTAGGTCTATTCGTGGGTGCTCACAGCCCCTGTGTGAGTGCCTCTTCATCCTCACTCCCCTCTGTGCCTTCAAGTAAACAGGCCTCCTCCAGTGCTGCTCAGTCCTTGTTTGGCCGGGGAGGGAGAGGCTGACCCAGCTCTCTCCCAGAGCCTTGAGGCAGACCCCAGAGTGCTGGGCCTGGGTCTGCAACCTCCCTGGTCTCAGCGCTGGTCCCTGGGCCCTTATTATCCTGATGTACTCTCTTCACCATATGGTTTTTCAATGTCTGCTACAATTTTTGATCTCCTATTTTCATATATATTGTGATAATGTTGGCTGTTTGTTCCTCCGTAGATCAGCTAGGTTTTTCTCCCGTTGTAGGGGGAAGTGGAATCTGCTCCTTCCTACCAAGCCACCATCTTCCTTACCACCTGGATCATGATTTCCTATCCATTGAACTGCTGCATATCTTTTAATTGGAGCATTAAATTATTTATATTTAAGGTTATTATTGATAGGTACTTATTTATTGTCATTTTACTTCCTTTGTACCTGTGTTCCTCTCTCTCTCTCACCCTTTTTCTTCCTTTTCTTAAACTAGTCCCTTTAGCATCTCTTGCAGTGCTGGTTTGGCACAGGTGCAGTCTTTGAGCTTACTTTTGTTCGAAAACTCCTTATTTGGCCTTTCATTACAATTGAGAGCCTTGCTAGATAGAGTAGTCTGGTTGTAGGTCTTTGATTTTCATTATTAGGAATATTCCTTGCCATGCTCCTCTGGCTTGGAGCTTTTCCATGGAGAAGTGGCTCCTAGTCTTATCAGAGTTCCCTTTTATGTTACTTCCTGTTTCTCCCTTGCTGCCTTTAAGATTCTCTTTGTCTTGAAATTTTGCCATTTTAATTATGATGTGTCTTGAAGTGGACCTCTTTTGGTTCCTCTTGATTGGGAGTCTCTGTGTTTCCTAGGTCTATGTGACTTTTTCTTTGATTAGATTAGGGAAGTTTTCCATCATTACTTTTTGAAATGGGTTTTTTATCCCATGCTGTTCTGCTTCTCTCTCTCTGGTATCCCTATTATATGGATATTATTACATTTCATGTTGTCTTCCAGCTCTCTTACCATCTATTCCTTCTTTTTCAGTCTCTTTTCCTTTTCTTTTTCTGTCTGGGTGTTTTTTTTTTCTACCTTGTCCTCTAGCTTGCTGATTCAATCCTCTGCTTCATTCAGGCTGCTTGTGATTCCTTTTAGTGTGTTTTTATTTCTGAGATTTTATTTGTTCATTTCTTCCTGGTTTTTGTTTATAGTTTCTATTTCCTTCTTCATGCTGATGATGTATGTCACACTCAGTTCTTTGTAGTTGTCTGTGAGTTCCTTGAGCATCTTTATAACCATTATTTTGAATTCTATATCTGATAGTTTGCTTACCTCATTTCATTTAGTTCTTTTAGTGGGGAGTCTTCCATTCCTTTTGATTGCATATTCTCTTTCTGCTTCCCATCGTAGGTGACTCTTTTTGTTTCTTTTTGCACTTCCTGATGTTTCACTTTGCTACCTGTCTTTGTAGGGTGAACTTTTATGATAGGAATTCTATGAGATTCAGTGGTGTGGTGTCTCTGATCTCCTTGTCTGGATGCTCAAGGTTTGCCCTTTCTTCTGTTTGTATGGACTCTCTTGTTGTACTTGAGTTTTTAACTTCTGGTGGTTCTTTTCTTGGTGGTTTTTCTCCTACACCAGGTATACTGATATTTGCAGCTCCCACCTATTCTCATTTGTGATCTGTGGCAGGGGGAAGGCAAAGTGGATTAAGAGAGCAGGAGAGTATTTTATGGGATTTATAGTACCAGCAAGTAGAGAAGTGATAGGAGATTCTTTGGATAGGTATAGAATTAACTGTGATGTTTCACCCACCTAGCCAGCTGTTATAAAATGTGAAAGAGAGACAAAACTCTTGTTAGAGGGGAAGATGATTGTGAGTTGAATTCATAAAACAGAGCGCTTGTGCAAGGTTAGATGATGTGATATAGTGAGAGTAAAGGATAGAAAGTAGGTGTAGTGTGACAGAGAATAGAGTTAAGCACAACCATTATAATGTTCAGGACTGAAGTGAACCGTGGGCTAAGATCAGGGAGGGTTGCTGTGTTGTATGTACAATTGTATGGAACAACAATTATTTACAATTGTAGTGGAGCAACAATAATATTACAAGAAATATATGATTTGGATACCCAGAATGGAAAGTACCCAATCAAGAGTTGTGTGTTATTGGAACACAGGTGAAGTGAGAGAAGAAAAATAAAAAACAATAAAGAGAGAATAAGGAAAACCAGTTAAACAATGCAATTAAACAGAAATAAAATGATGAATACTAAACATAAGGAAGAGAAATAAAAAAATACTAATAAAAGTGATAAAAATAATGAAAAATAATAATGCACATAAACAATAAAATGCCAGTTCTATGGGATAGCAAAGTGACATTTGTCTCCGTTTCTCAACTTTGGGGATTAACCTTGTGCTCCCCATTTGGATCTGTCTCTGGACCCTTTGTAACTCCACGTCTTATTGTCTTCCTTGGGGAAAGAAAAAAAAAAGAGAGAATCCAAAAAGAAAAAAAAAGTCTCCTGCTGACTTTAAAGCTAATCAGCGAGTTCTGCTGGTCTTCCTAGATGCCATAGGAAGAGGGTGACTGACTGGGCTTCGCTTTTCTCCCTTCCTTTGGTTTTGAGAGGATGGGGACCAGGTCTGGTTCCCAATATTCACAGATTCCCAGCCTCTGACCCAGGTCCTCAGTGAGCTGCCAGACTTACATGAGCCACTCATTTTCTCACAGTGTGAGTCAATTTTGTGTGCAGAGCCCGAGACAAGCAGGTACATAGTTCTGCTCAGCTACTCAGTCCCTGGGTGTGTGCAGCTGAAATCATCCTCAGGGCGAGTCAGACACTGCTGGAGAGTTTTTTTTTAACAAAGCAGCTGCTTGCCCTTCTTAGCAAGTGCATGGCTTTTCACACAGCCCAAGTTTCCAACCAATCTGGAGATTATCTGAGTCAGGATCCAACTTGGCCCAACTTCTCCCTTCTCCAGGTGTTGCCTGGCATCTCAATTTCTCTGGTGCCAGAGTCCACAGTCCCAGCAGATGTGTACCACCTCCTATGTCTCCCACTTCATTTCTATTCCCCCCAGCAACTTCCAGCATTCAGGTCCCTCCTGGTGCCAGGCTGCCCTCCCTGTTCTGGTAGGGGAGGGATTTGGTATCTAACTCTCCTCCCCATATCCTCAGCAGGTGCCTGGCTGGGGACCACAGCAGCCTAGGTCCCTGGGCAGATCCTGGGGACCTTACCGTCCCACCACAATCTCCTCACTGTCTGTTTTCCTATGTCCTTTGCAATTTTTTGCCTTCAAATTTCACATAAGCTGGGATTCCATTAGCTGTTCATTGTGTTCCTCAGAAGATAGGCTAGGTGTTCCAGCTGGGCACAGGGAGAACTGGGCTCTGCTCACATCTACCTCACCACCATCTTCCTCTTGTTGATAGTTTCTATGTCTTTTCTCATGCTGGTGTAATTCACACTAAGTTCCTCATAGCTGGTTTTTGGTAATTCTCACTGAGGTATTTGAGCTTCCATATAACCATTATTTTGAACTCAATATCTTATACTTGACTTGCCTCTATTTCATTTAACATTCTTTCTGAGGATTCCTTCTTTCCTTTTGTTTGAGGGTTGTTTCTTTGTCTTCCATTGTTTGTGAGACTCTTCTTGTTTGTCTCCGCTTCTTAAATTGATCTGTTTTGACTCCCTGAGTTTGTGGTATGATCTTCTATGGTAGGAGACCACTGAGATTCAGTGGTGCAGTATCCTTGATCTCCTGAACTTGATGCTCTTGGGATGCTCTTTATGACATTTATAGTGTCTCTCTAGATGTAATTGTTTTTTTTGTTTGTTTTTGGGTCATTCTTTGGTGGCTCATTCCCTCTAGCTGGTTGACTGAGGGGTCACTCTGTCCACCACATTTTGTGCGCTGTTGTGCAGGTGCTGCCAGAAAGAAAGCACAAAGTCCAGGAAACAAATGCACATCTGCCAAAATAACTACCCCGCACAATCCCAGTATCAACAGCAGATGAACCAGTATTAATATGGCTGTAATTCGATTAAAACTAAGGAGAGAAATAAACTATAGTATTAAATCTAGTAAATTAATATGCACAAACTTGATAGACAAGAAATGAATGTTAAAAAAATCTATGCAGGAAAGAAAATATTGCTAATTATGGAGAAGACCACAGTGGATTTTGCTTCGGTAGCCTCTAGTATTTTCTTTCTAGATCTACCTCTGGTGATGTCAGACATTTACCCTGTGTGACCTTAGCCTGCTCTGAGACTGTCATGGATCTGTTGTCTGTGGCTGTCTCCTCCAGTTATTAATCTAGACACTCTGCATTCAGCAGTCAGGCTTAAATCCCATGGTGTGTGGCAGAATCTCTCCTGGGGTTTGGGACTATTGTTTATCTTCAGGCTTCTGGTGCTCAGAGGGGAGTGGTCTGCCTTAGCAGGATTGCTGCTGCTGTAGGGCTGATGACTCAATACCAGGATCCTGACAACTAGTGTCTTAGTTTTCTCCCAAAAGCCTCCATCTCAGTCTCTCCTTAAGCATCTCTAGTCCAATTTGCCTCCTCTTTGCCAGAGATTTACTGTCTGTGGCTGAATTTTTTGGTTGTTAATGCAGATTCTCTACACTCAGCAGTTAGGCTTAAGCACCATAGGGCTGGGATTGGGTCTGTCATGTGGTGTGGTCGGGAATGTTTACCCTGAGTCTGCTGTCACACATAGGGGAGTGGTCTACCTGAGCAGGATGCCTGTTGTCATTTTGTGGATGACTCAGCACTGGAATCCTGGCATCTGTTCTCTCAGTTCTTTCTCCAAAGTTTCCATCCCTAGTCTATCCTCAGGCATCTCTAGACCACTGGGCCCCCACCTTTGCTGGAATCCCTGGTAAGTGGCTAAGAATGAAAATTTGTGCATTGGTCCTTTAAAAAACTCTTTGCATCTCCAGCCATCTGTCTGTGTCAGAAAGAAGCCCTGCTGCTTTTCACCACTGGTTGTTATCAGTGTACTTTTTGGGCTCAGGTTCTTTAGGTTGGGGATTCCATCTTAGGATTTAGACCCCACACATCCTAGACAGATCTAACTGGTTACTTAATTATCCCTCTGGCACTGTCACCTGTGGGTGCCCAGCCATCCTTCTCCAGTCTCCAACATACTCCTTACCAGTCAGTAAGGGCAGAAGCTGCTTCTTCTGCCTGTCTGAAATTATAAGGCTTCTCTCTCACTATTGTGCTGTTGTTTATTCTGGATAATTTCTCCACAATTAGTTGTAATTCCAGATTGGTCCTGGGAGGAGGTTAATATGGCTTCCATTCACTCCTCCACCATCTTGCCTCTATCAGAGTTGATTCTTGAACTTACTCTGTTATAGGCTGTATTGTTTTAAATTAAAAGTTTATTGTCCTTCTTACCTAGCTTGTAATGCATGAGTTATAGGAAAAGTAAGGGAGCTATACTTTGTTGGCATATTTGAGTAATAATGAGTCCATTGTTTCTACCCCTTCTTGCCATCACCTCTGCTTTGACCTTGGGTTGATCCCTTTTAGTTTTCACTTGGTCTCCCATCTGTCTCCCTCTCTGGCCTTACCCACTCTAGTCCACCTTCCACAGTATCTACCTTTCATTGCTAAAATGCAAAAGGGAGTCTTCTCTTGCTCTGTTTACAATCTAGCAAAGGCTCCCTTCCTGTTCAGGGTTAAGGCCATAATGTCTGGCTGGTATACCCTGTATAACTGCCTCTCTTCCCTTTTGCTACTTCCCTGTAGTCATAGAGGAAAGTAGGCCACTCTCAGGTATGGCTCGTGCCTGTAGCAGCAGAATCATTTCTTACCTTTCCTATTTTTATCGTTGTTCACGTACATTTGTCTCCATTTTCTCCCCTCCATTCCAACACAACCCACCCATCCCTGCCTGTCATCCTCTATCCTACCCCCATTGGCTTTGTCCATGTACCCTACATGACCCTTCCCCTATTTCACGCCCCCCATACCTTCTCCACCATCTCTTAAAGTTACTGTCAGTTTGTTCTTTATTTCAGTGTCTCTGGTTATGTTTTGTTTGCTTGTTTGTTTTCTTGATTAGGTTCCACTTATAGGTGCGATCATATAGTATTTGTCTTTCACTGCCTGCCTCATTTCACTTAGCATAATGTGCTGCAGTTCTATTCATGCTGTCACCAAGAGTAGGAGCTCCTTCTTTCTTTCTGCTGTGTAGTATTCAATTGT
Source organism: Trachops cirrhosus (assembly GCA_028533065.1). Taxonomy (NCBI): domain Eukaryota; kingdom Metazoa; phylum Chordata; class Mammalia; order Chiroptera; family Phyllostomidae; genus Trachops; species Trachops cirrhosus. The sequence continues at coordinate 10,597 of JAPYXV010005043.1, forward strand.
ATAAATGTACCATAGTTTTTTGATCCATGCATTTATCGATCAGCACCTAGGTTACTTCCAGCACTTGGCTATTATTGTTTGGAACTGGTGTTTCAGGATTCTTAGGGTATGATCTCAGCAGTGGAATTGCCAGGTCAAAAGGCAGGTCCATTTTTAGTTTTCTGAGGAAATTCCATACCATTTTCTTTTTTTTTTAAATTTTTTATTTTAGTTTATTCAGTACAGTTTCTATCCTTTATTCCCATTTCAGCCCACCCCCCC
>JAPYXV010005044.1:0-10856 GCA_028533065.1 Trachops cirrhosus
TGGTTTCACAGTGCTCTCTAAAAGAAAGCTATGAAGTCTCAATGCAGCAAGCAAGAGGAAAAGAGGTCCCAGGGGACAGCACATCTTCCCACCCACCTTCAAAAGGATCATGAACCCAAACTCTTCGGAGCATTGTTGGTCTCACGCTGTCTTCATGGGCTGCCCCTCCCCATGTTGCTCGGAAGGTACAGGAGATAAGAGAGATAGCCTGCCTTAGCACGAAAGGCGTAAGTACCTGTACTTGGACACCCGCACGCAGATCTGGCCACAGTAAATCATGACAGATGTAGCGGAGCTTCAATCATCTACAGAAACGTGGCTAAAACAATAAACTAATGGAGATGAGGAAGATGGCTCTTAACTGTGGTACCATTTGAAAACAAACAAGTCCACATGGGATCGAGATGGAACTTGGGATGAGAGCTGCACACCCCCAACATCACCACTTGGAGAGCTCCAGGCAGACAGAGTCCTGGATCCTGAGCGGCAATTCCACCCGTTCCGATACCCGGCCTTTTATCCAGGAGCTGCATTCTGTGTACCAAGTCCACAGCAGCAAGTCTAAACTCCTCACGAGGCTTGCACAGCCCTCTAATTTCCACCTTCCCACCTCCACGACTGTAATTATGTCTCTAATTATCTATTCCTCTGCATTCCCTGTCTACACCAGCAGGCTTGAAGGATTCTAAGTGTCCCACAAAGCCATGCTCACGTCTGGCCCAAGCCTTTGCTCAGGCCAAACCTCTTTCTAGAATGTCCTCCATGAGTCTCCTCTGCCTAGCTCTTCCTATCCATCCTTAGCTCAACCTGCCCCCACCTGAAGACTCTTTCCCAAGCAGTCCTCTCCATAACGATTGCTTTTATTTCGAAGTCCTTTAGCTTTTACAAACAGTGAAGTGTCCATGCCATTTGTTCACACGGGGTTTTAAATTTTCATATAATTACTGCTTCTGTAAATCTTGTCTCCCCAACTAAATCATAAATTCCTGCAAAACAGACACTCTCAAATATTTTCCCACCCTGACAGATGTGGCTCAGTGGATTGGGCATCTTTCTACAAACCAAAAGGTCACCAGTTCGATTCCCAATCAGGGCACAGGCCTGGGTTGCAGGTCAGGCCCCTGGTTCGGGGCGGGCGGGAGGCAATTGAGAGATGTTCCCCTCACACATCGATGTTTCTCTCCCTCTCTTTCTCCCTCCCTTCCCCTCTCTCTAAAAATAAATAAAATCTTTTAAGTGAAGAAATAAAATATTTCCCAACTATACTCTCTGAGGTAGTCAGTAAATGACTAGTTGAATGGAAAATGTTGCATCACTAGGATTATCCAGATACTCCCACCTAAATATTTCTTTCGGGAAATGTTCTTGTCAACCTGCACTGCTGCTGAGCTCACAGGCATGAAAGTGAACAACCTGCGTATGTCCCCTCATATTACATAAGAAGTTGGACCCAGAAAGTGGTGAGTAAACTGTGAAATTAAAAAAAAAACCCTCTAGCCAGCCTGAAAGCTGTCACCATACATAAAAGAATAAACATTGTGCTCAGGAAGTCTAGGGATAAAATTTTCTCCACTATCCCACAAACTTTACATATTAATTTAAACAAAGAGTATAATGACAAAATAAGGTTCTCTCTTGTACGCCACTTCCCATCAATACCTAATGACTGTCTTGGGCTCACAAAAAGAAAGATTCTAATAGATTTTAATTCCAAATCTAAGTTTACAGGAAAAATATATTCACACACACCTACACGTACAGGATGGGGCAAAAGTAGATTTACAGTTGTTCATATGGAAAATAATACAATAATTAATGAATAATACAAGAATGAACTCTGACTCATGTACCATATTTTGCTGTGTACTTATAATGCGTACTTTTTGCCCAAATTCTTAAGGGAAAAATAAGGATGTGCATTACACATGAGTATAATAATCCCATGTATAATGTGCACAAAAAAGTGGGTGCACATTACACACAGCAAAACATGGTACAATTGTAAACCTACTTTTGCTCCACACTGCTTGTAATATTTTGAATATTGTATGCATTACTATGTGCATATTATATATGCATTACTGTGTGCATATTATATATGAATATATATAATTTATTACCTATTTGGTATCAGAATATAGTCTCTGTGTCTGCCTATTCTGAACAATTCTAAATATATATAAAATTAAGTCCATAAAGTAAATGAAATGAATTCACCAATTATCCTTGTGACAATGCTATTCAAATTCAATTTCCAGGAACACTGCAAAGAGGGAAGCAGCACCTGAATGAGAATTTTAGAAGAGCTCATGAAAATAATAGGATCCAAACAGATTTTGCTGCTTCCGTAGAGGAAGCAACATAATCCCCCAAATAAAACCTCCATTCCCACTCCCGTTGGATAAAACTATAAATCAGGTTACTCTTAGTAGAAAAGAATGATTAAAGACATGTTTAAGGACTTTGGAACATGGAGCCAAGAGATATAAATTATAGTCCTCACACAGCTACTGCCTTCCCAGGTATCTGTGAGACCCTCACCTGAGAGTTCTGGTCCCTCAGTTCCCAATCTATTAAATGGGAGCAATGACTAGAATGTCTTTCTGGCTCTGAGGTGCTTGCTTTACTTGGAGCATCACCTAATCCCCTGTCACAGAGAACAGATATGACTATGTTCTTTCTTACTTATCTTCCATCTCTCTTATTCTGTTGGACATTTCTGTGTTGGCTGGTTAGCTTCAGATCATGCAAGCTAAGAGAAAGTCTTAGAACTATTAAGGAAAAAAGTAGAAATCCTAAAAACTTTGAATTGTACTAAGGTGCATCCCAAACTCTTCCAGGCTAATGGGCTGTTCATCCTGGGTATGTTCTGGTTGGTCAGATGCAGCCATCTGCTTTGCATCACACACCTCATGGAAGGTGGCGCTTGGAAGGGGAGTGAGGTAGAAAGAAATAAAAAAGATATATAATTTTTGGTTATGCATCTTATATTTGAGGGAGAACCTTTTTCTTCTAAGCCTTAATACCCTACAGGCATTTTAAAAGATGATGACTATAAATATTTTCTAATCCTAACAAAATTAAAATACATACAGATTTTTTGTAAGTCCTGCTGAGCACCTAAGACCACATTACCACAAGAACCACCTATACAGCAAAGTCTCTGGAATAAAAGGGACGGTTTAAAATGCCTCTAAAGTGCTTCCAGTGCACTTGAAACACAAGTGTGTATGCCTTCAGAAATCTAAGTCTCCCTGGAGCATAAACTGAAATCTGCTGTCCTTGAGAGCTTTGTTGACAGGGCCCTGATAAAGGCAAGACTTGTGATTCTGGAATGTCCAGTAAAGAGACACTGTTGACATAGGAGGCACTGGTCCACTTGGCTGAGTCTGTGAGCATCCATAAGAGGACAGGAAGACGACGCTGCCTGCATGGGTGAACAGCAGTTCAGTCTCCCTTCCGTCTGCCTGGCTTTAGAAACAAGTCCAGCCTCTTCACACTACTCCCAGTCCCTGGCACGGGGCGTGCCACAGGGTGGGTTCTCGGGAACTCTTTGTTAAAATGCTGACTTGGAAATTTACTATTAGTCCACCCACAATTTTCTGACCTCCTACTTCAATGAAGCAGAAGAAATGGTATGAGAAAACAATCTAGAAGCAACAAAGGCAAGGGATGCTCTGAGCAAAGGAACTTACTTTAGAGGTACTGTGATTGGTAGCAAGCATCCTGGGAGGCAAGTGGAAGAAAGAAAAGCTAGAAGGAGATCAGATTATGGACAGAATGCTGATGAGTCCCTTCTTTTTCACCCAAATTGCCACCTATCAGATCAATACTTCATTCTGAAAATTCCTTTTTTATCCTTATGCCCAGTGTTCAAGATGTAATCGATCTTGTATCCACATTACCTCCAAGAAATTTCTCCTTCTGTGTCTATACAATGGGCCCTGTTACCTCTTTATCTAACAGCAAACTTTTACATACATCTGATACAGTACAACCTGATTGTTCTCCCGAACTTCTGTTTCTAATCCTCAAACACTCACTCAAAACCTTCCAGCAGTCTGTTGACTGCTTCCTAAATCTGGCCTCCAAAGTATACTATCTTAGCTTCTCTTTAAGCTTTACAGTATTGTATATAATGGTCTCTATAGAGCATATTGATTTTACATGGCAGATCCTAGATATTGTACTTTTTATATAACTGGTTAGATCTTATTGTCTTTTTAACTCCTCATTAGTAACCCAGCAAGTGTTACTCCATGTTTGAGGAATAAATGAATGGACCAAAGCTTACTTCTCTTCTCAAAAGATCTTTACCATTTGTACAGTTGAAAAACTGGAAACTAGGGCTAATTCCTCCTAAACACATTTGATTTGGTCTGCCAAGGAGTATTTAAAAATCTGAACTTGAATGACTTCAGAGGGGACATAAACGCTCCTGTTAACCACAGTTCCCCACCCCTTACTATCAGCCCTGCTTCACTCACTTATTCTCCTCTGTAATTCTTGAATCCTTGGCTTCAAGTTCACACAATTGAGTCATAAGAGCTAACATGTGTTGAGTGTTTACTTGAGCCAAATCTTGTTCCAGGTACTTTGCATTGCTATGGCATTTTACAGACTCTGATAACTCAATAGTAAGGTTGACTGCTATGCATTTAATCATTCAATGGTGTTAGCCATTATCCACACCGGGACAGTAGGTGCTACAAAGGGAGAAAGTCTGCCCCCCCTGTGGTTCCCACACAGAAGGAACTGAAGGTGTGACTGGCTCCACAAAGCAGAGGAGCTGTGCCTTCCTTAAGAAGTTTAGGAAAGCTTGGGGAGGTGGAGTATCAGTTTCAGGGTCCATGCTAGTGAACCCACCTCCCAGCCTGCTTTGAGGAAGAGAAATTGAGTTGCCCCAGTCTGGCTTCCTAATACTTAAGAGGCTCCAAGTAAACGCCCCAAGTCCTTTCAGAAACTAGAAATGCTTAGAAGGGGCACAGAGCACAGTCACCAGTAAGACAGGACGTTCCTCAGAGATACCAGCCCCTGCTGGGTACTTTGTGTAGCACCCCTGAAAGACTTGACCCAAAGGAGCCATTTTTTTAGCTCAGACTCTCCACTAAGCTTTTATGATGCTAATAAATGAGGTAAAGTCTAAGATTTTGCCTTTAAAAATACATTATTTCAGAATTTTCATAGCTTCCCTTCATTGCCGGTGAATCACTCACAGTCTTCTCAAAGCCTTTGCACAAAGGCACTTAATCTTCTCATCTAGTGACACTGTCTATGGAAAGAAGCCGCAGTGTCGCCATTCACCAATAGCCAGATCAATCATGTGTCTCTAAAAAAATGAAGTCATAGCAAGCTGGTTTTTAACATTACTGAGGGGTGTCGTTAAGGCTTCGGAGACACTTTCTGCCAACGGGCTCTGATAGCTTGTGATTAATTAGGTAGCTCTTTCCCGTAGACTCCCTCCCTGCCTCTGCTGTCAAACGCAGTCACCCCAAGGTAGAGACTCCTGGGCTCCCCAGACCCTGTAGCAACCAGCTTGATGAGGTCCAGGAAGCTTCCCCACCGACACCGCTCTGCTCTGGAACAGAAAAGTGAAGCTCCTACCCTGCCCGCTGAGAACTAACCCAGCGGATGGTACAGCCACCTAGAATCTGAAAACACGCGCCCTTCCCCACTGCGATGCTGTGATGCTTTCTTCTGTACTTCACTGCACATCAGCAGCATTCTCTTTGAAGTGGAAGAGAGGGGTCAAGAGGGGAAACACTGTGCGACAATGACATGGTGAATTAGCATTCTTTTTTCTAGACCAAGTGTTCGCTAGCCTTTGTGATGCCTACAAAGATCCTCTCACCCCAAGCTGTAGCTGGAAGGGGGAAGCGGATGGGGAGATTGAAATTGGCAGCTACTACAGGCAGCTATAAGATGGTACGGGGCCACACCAAACTGGAGGGTTATCCAAGGGAATATAAAAATCATAGTGCCTTTTACAGAGAAAGGAGCGGCCACCTGAATGCTTCTTCCCTAAACAGGAAGGTCGGGTCAAGTCCGTGAACACATTTCCCATTGTGCTGCTCCTCTTCGGGCCTCAGCTTCTTCATCTGTAAAATGATTCTGTAGAATTCTACAGTGCTAGGGTTCGTGCTCCCTTCCTACCACAAACAATGAGGCCACACTGGTCAGAATGTCCCTTCAAAACCGTAATTATTCTGAGGATACTTGCTTCATAAACTGATGCTGTGATAGTCACTTTTCCTTTCTCATTCCAAATACTAAGTTCTGTTATAAGGATGTTTGAAGCCAGGTTTCTTTTGATTCAGGGGATAGCCACACTTTTGATCACCTGTCAAAAAATATTACCTGGGAACCACCTTTATAAATACAGGGTTGGGCAAACATAGGTTTACATTAGTTCATATAGAAAATAATACAATAATTAACAAATAATAATCACACCAGAATAAACCGTGTGTTTCGTGGACTCAAAGCCTACTTTTCTGACCCCGTGTAGGCACTTCACAAGCAGCAGGCTGAGAACAAAGCAGAGGTACAAAGTAAATCAAGTGGATCTCACCCATAGGTTATTGCAAAAGAAATTCAGATCTTTCTTCTGCTCTCAGAAACTGGGGGACCGTTCAATGATGGTGATCTGTTAAAACAGTTTAAAGGAGAATCTACAATTTTCAAAGGAGACGCTACCCTCTGAATTACTCCATGCACCCACTAGGCCACTCATAGCCTCTGGATTTAAATCCCATTCGGGGAGTTACTTTCTTTTCCCCAGGGAGAAATAGAGATGCCCACCCACTGCTGAAGGTGCACAGAGCTTTTATCCCATTCAGTCCACATGAAAACCACAGGAAGTCGTTAAGGTGAGTGCTGGTGTCCCCATTTTACCAGTGAGAGAAACAGCCCAGACTAGGAGATGGCTTAACCAAGGTTACATGGCTAGTAAGGAATGGAGGTGGCACTAGCCCCCAGGCCTGATGACACACTGCAATCCATGGTCTCCTGCTCTGCTTCTCCGCTTGGTTTCTGATAAAAACTGTCGTGCACTGCTTCAATCATCAGTAGATCAAAGCTTCTGCCTTTGCAGCTGCCAATGTGTATGCTCATCTGTATTTATATAGAAGCAATTGCAAAGTGAACACTGCCCGCCCTTCCATTCTTCATATGAAGCTCTTTAATCTGTTACTTTTTTCTCCATTAAAAGAATCCCCTTTAATCCCCCCAAAAAGGGCCCAGATTCTATCTGCATGTTGCAGATTCCCTCCCAAGTTTGGTCTTTGCAATTGAATATTTCCATTTAAATGCTCCATCGATTCCATCAAAATGTTAATATTCTGATTGCAAAGTATTGCTCTATGCCTTACTAACGTGCTTCTTTCTCACTTCGTTTCTCAAGCAAAGCATGAATCTGGAGTTCACAAACAGGCTGGTCATTTCGGTTTAACGGGGACAGCTGCACGCCGCAATGCTACAGTAATTGATTGGTAGGAATATTTCAGGAGATTAAACTACAGTCTGTATGCACTCACCCACATTCATATCATTTTGTACTCTGCACACAGCTATCACATAGCTGCTAAAACTCTGTGTTTGTAATGATCAGGGGGACCAATAAACTGGCATCTGTCTTTTTAAAATCTATATTGAATGTGGGCTTAGCGATGTTATCGAGGACTGTAACTCCTTTCTCATACTTCGCTGCATACATGATGCTGAGGTTGGAGCAAATAAATAATCGTGGTTTCAACTTCAAGGTATTATCTCTCAGACAACGGAGATGATATATTTTAACAAGTCAGATTCATAAAATGATCTTGGAAATTTTGAAACATTAATCCCTTTCTCCACTGTATGTAGAGGGACAAATATGTGGCTTTGAAGTCCAATTGTAGCCCACATTATGACATTCCCACTGCAAAATGGATAGCCCACGAAGGGGGGTCCGCTCAGAAATGACCCCATCGATATAAGTCACTTCCCTGCTCATCTGCATTATAATATTAGAGAGCACAGCAGGGAGGCCAGGCTGGGGGAGAGCAGGATTTCTAATGAGGTTGGACAATGTACCGGAATGTTCTGCACAGATGCCCCCTACCCACTACCCACTGGGTGGAGGGGGTGGTTATTGCTGGAGGCCTTGGTGGAGGAGGCAGCAACCTGTGTGACAGGATGGTCAGGCACCAAAAAGCCCCTCGCTCAAAAATGCTTCTCCAAGTAAAATAATTTATCCTGTAATTAGGCATCAAAGGTGTGTATCAGTTAAAAGCGAACCACAGTGATCATTTCAATCACACATGAGAGTCACTGAAGGCTAGCAGACTTGACAAAGGACAGGAAAGGCAGAGCGTGCGGCAGGAGGGAGAGAGGCCCCGTGGAGGAAAAGCGGTGTTCAGGGAGGAAGATAAAAACTTTGCTGTCTGATTCTTTTCCTCTGTGTTGCAATAGGAAAAAGACGACAGTGTGTGTTGGTTGGTCTCAAAGGCCTTTTGCGATCCCCATCACATTTTACTTCAGTCATAAGTTCATTTAGGCCACACGTGTCATTAAGCATCTAATAAAGAGCTTGGGCTATAAGGAATGTAAGGAGAAGAAAATGTCGGCTTTCTGCCCTTTCAGGAAACTTACAGCCTGGCTGGGGAGGCAACAGATAATTATTTAGAAGTTTAGATGAACCAGTGAGGAAGTGATCCAGTATGGCTTGCACCCTGGGGAGAAGGATTTGACCTGTGGAATCCTCACCTGCCCAAGGCATCACCCAGATTCACCACAACCACCACCTCATCCTCAATATCCTGAGAAAGAGGTGGCGGGTGAAATTCACTGAACTTGAACACCCCTCCTCCAGAGGTTTCCACGCCTTGACCTCGCCCAGGGTCTCTGTTCAGTGTTATGCAGATCAGGGGTCTCCTGTCAAGGGCGGGGTGGGCCTACAATACAGTCTGTTCTGCTAGGCAGGCTGTGAGCCCTGGTGTGAGGCTGCATCTGTCCAGTGGAAGGGATACATTTTTCAAACCCACATGCAGGGATACATTTTTCAAATCTACATCTTCTCACCAAGGCGCTATGTCCAACCAGAGGAGAGGCCTTCGTGCAATTTAGACAAATGTGCGTGTTGGGTCCTGGGCAAGTGGCGGCCTAGCCTCACCATCCCTCTCCTGCCCATTGTGGTCGGCAGAAAAATGGTTCCCGAAGATGCCCATGCCTCAGTCTCTGGGATCTTTGAATGGCACCTATAAAAGGGACTTTGTAGATGTGGTTAACTTAGAGTACATATCTTGAGATGGGGAAATAATCCTAGATTTTCCAGATGGGCCCAATCTAATCATCTTAGTCCTTACAGGTGGAGAATTTTCCCAGCCATGGCAGATTCAGAGAGATGGGACAATAGAAAGACTTGACATGCCATTACTGCCTGTGAAAGTCATGAGTCAAGGCGTACGAGCAGGCTCCAGAGGCTGGAAAAAGCAAGCACACAGATGCCCCCTCCCGGGTCCCCAGGGCCGCCAGGAAAGAATGCAGCCTGCTCTTCACCTTGATTTTGGCCCAGTGAGACCTGAGTCCAACTCCCAACAGGCAGAACGGGAAATAATAAACTGGTGTTGTTTTAAGCCACTAAACTTGTGGTAATCTGTCACAGCAGCCATGGAAAATTAACATAAGCATAACCCATCATGGTCTGTCCACCCTACAACTCTGAAATGGAGTCCTGATGCACGGCAGGAGTCTCAGGAAAAACGTGTTCCCCACAGCCTTTCGTAGCATGGAGCTGTCCTTAGAAACCTCCAACTTTGCTGATGCCGACTGATGAAGTAGATCGGTGTCTCCCAGAGTTTCCTAGGGATTCATCACAGCCGCAGGGTAAGCCCTTAAAAACCATCCACCACGCTGCTGCAGGCAGCATCCCTGACCTCTGCGCCCCCAGGCCTTCCACAGCTTGTGCAGTTCCCTCTAGCGCCCTGTATTTAAATCTTCTGTACTTGGAAGACACAGAGTATATTCCACATGACTGATGATGCTATTACTGTATGTACTTACATTCTAACCCATGTAACCCACCAATTTTTGTTAATTCTTTACACAAGTACTTTACTATTTAAAAACCTTTGTAAAGTCATTGAAACAGTCACATAGTATTTTATCATATAAAATAAAATACTTAATCATTATGCTAATTGGGGCATTTATTTTTTTCTCTTGTGAACATCTTTTCCAAATAATACTTACACGTGCACTCTTACACTTTACACTGAAAGACAGGAAATACAAGAAGCAATAGCTCAAATTTTTTGCAGGTTTTTTTTGTTTGTTTTATCCTCACCCATGGAAATGTTTTTAATGTTTTTTTTTTTTTTTTTTTGTAGAATGAGAGGAGGAAAGAGAGGAAGGGAGGGAGAAACATCGACGGGGGATTGCACACATCAGCATCATCCAGGCCGGGGATCACACATGCCAGGATCCAGGATGAACCCACAACCAAGGCACGCACCCTGATCAGAAATGAACCTGCACCCTTCTGGTTATGGGACGATGCTCCAATTGAGCCACCAGGGCCAAGAGTCTTGGCAGGTTTTGAGCAAATCCTCTTGAGCATAAAGAGCCTTCCAAAACAAAGAGTGCCCTTTGCCCAAAATGTTCATATAAAAGAATTCTCAAATCCTATAGACTCGGCCCAAAAACTGCTGGACCTAATAAATGAATTTGGCAAAACAGCAGGATACAAAGTCAATATCCAGAAATCAAAGGCATTTTTGTACACAAACAATGATACAACAGAAGATGAAATCAAGAAAAACATCCCATTTGATATAGCAAAAAGAAAAATAAAATACCTAGGAATAAACCTAACCAAG
>JAPYXV010005045.1:0-10856 GCA_028533065.1 Trachops cirrhosus
AAAATAGAAAAAAGAAAAGAAAAGAAAAAAAAACAAAAAACAAAACACACACACACACAAACCCTTTGTTGGTTGCAAACTGGCCAAACCCGTTTTCCTGGTTTTGCTGGCTGCAGCAGACTTAGTGGCGAACGCCGTAGCTTTGTTCCACTTCCTGTTCAGAACTCTGTCAGCCTCTGGTGCACTGTCCCCAGGTCCAGCCTCACGGGCCCAATGCCCCAGGCACCAATCTGTGTACTCCCAAGCACTCCCTTTGGCGCCCACCGAGGAGTTCCTGCACACGTGCGTCCCTTCGCGGGTGTGTACGCTGGCGCCTCTCACCAGGGTTCAGGCCTCAGGCGCGCTCTTCAGCACTCCTTGGATAGTTCTCTGCGGCGTGTGCGCCCGCGCACCCCCCTTCCAGGTTTACGGGTGTGTACACTGTGGATTCTGAGGGGCTGGAATCTCCCCCGAATTTACATCCTGGGCACCAGGGATCCCACAGAATGCCCGCGCTTTTTCCGAGCTCACGGGTGTAGGCACCCAGACTTTTACTCAAAAAAGTAACTCCAGGTTGTGGCGCTGGCGCAAGCCATGCTGGTCCCCGGACCCTTTGTATTGGCGCCTCTGCCTCGGAAATCTCACTGCGGAGCGCGTGCCGCCGCTTTCAGGTTCACGGGTGTTTACGCTGTGGATTTTGGGGGACTCGAGCCTCCCCCCACATCCCGGCCTGGGCACCGGAGATCCCACAGAACGCCCATGCTTTTTCGTGCTCACGGCTGTAGGCACCAAGCCATTTACCCAAAGAATAACTCTCCCTGGGTTGGGGCGCCCATACAAGGACCTGCCGTCTTTGGCTCCACTGGCTGGGCTGCGATCTTCCCCAAAGCCCCGCTCTGAGGCTCCCCGGATCAGCACTGCTCAGTCTCTGTTTGGCCAGGGAGGGAGCGGATGACCCAGCTCCCCTACCCCGAGAGCCCTGCGGCAGCTCCCGGAGCTCTGGGGGTGGGGCTGCTACCTCCCTGCTCCTCACGCAGATCACTGGGCTGTTATTATCCTGCAGTAGTCTCCTTACCGTCTGGTCTTTCCGTGTCCGCTACAATTTTGATTTCTTATTTTCATGTAAGCTGCAATGTCCTCTTTAGTATGGTTAGGTTTTTCTGTCTTTTGAAACGGGAGGCGGCGTGTGCTCCTTCCTACCACGTCACCATCTTCCTCCAAAATCGAGGAAATTTTACACCATGAAAAATAGAGACAGACCAAGATAAGTGTACTAGTCCCAAGATTATGTGAGACTGGATTCCTCTTTTATTTCACTTGCCATGAACTATAAGCACAAATGCAAGTTTGTTTTCAAATTCCCAGTGAATAGCTGGTGTTGCTTCTATAAAGATACAGAAAGCCAAGATGTCAGTCAGTCTTAATACGTGGAGTCTGATGGTAAATGGTGTCAGCCAACTGGAGTTTTCTACTAACATCTGTGACTCCTGCAACAATAGTCCACTTAGTTTACTACATACCTCAACCCTTAACTTCACACACAGTAACATCAGGGTGGCACCTCGCACAATGTTTGCAAGAACTGGGTTCCCACTGAGTAGCTGCAGTCCGTGCTATGGCATTTGGAAGAGAAAGAAATTTATTGAGAAGTCAGTGGAAACAAGTGTGGTGCCTATGCTGATGCTGGCTCTCATTGGGACTGACTGTGTATGGCGTGTCAAACCTTCATTTCCCTTCCTTAAGGCTCACATGCTGCTACCACGTCAATCACAGCAAACTCTCAAGGAGTGAGATGCTAGCAAGGATTCCTTCAAGTTTCAGGGAGAACTGACCCACCCCACTACCATGCTTAAATTTGTGTCCTAGGCATTGGAAATGATGGATGCTCCTAGCAAAGGCCATTATTTTGGGGAAAAGCCAGGCATTGTTCTTCTATTGACTCTTTCAATTCCTTTTCTTCCCTGAGTTCAGGGATTTATGGTGTTACTCTATTGTGCTTTCAAAATATAAAACCTAGAGCAAGTAGGGGGTGTGCTTTCTTGACGTTTTAAAGAGAGCAGCTGCAAACTCTTCTTTGGGTCATTAGTAGTAGATTCCCTGAAGTCTTAGAGCCATTGCAGTTGTGGGGGTTTCTGTGAGCGCTCAATATGGCTGATGTTCACTTGCTTTCCATGGGATGACTAGTACTTCATTGAAGCTGGTGCAAACTTCCTGATCACGTCACTACTTTGTTTACCAGAAGCAGACTTGCAGGAAGAGGTCTTGCAGCAATTAGAATGAATTCTTGAGAGAAGAACTGAATGACCCAGCCTCCAGTGCCTTGATTCTAATCAAGGAAGCAGAAGTGCCACTTCATGCCGCCTAAGACCAGAAGCAAATGGGGTTCGTGAGGCACTCACTCCTTGCAACTGCTAAAAATAGAGTAACGCAGGTATCATAGTTATAGGAAAGGAAATTGAAATGAGTAGTGAGAGACATGTATGGTGAGCATAAAGCTTGGCAGATGTCAACTCTGGCCAGATAACATTGACAGAGGATGTCGCTGACATTTTTCTCAATGTCTAGAACCGGTATCTCTTGTGCTTTCAACTGGTTCTCACAGAAAGATCATGAGATTCATACTAGATGCTCCTTCAACACATGATGAATCTGCCAAAGAGCAAATGTGACTTGGTCTGTAGCCTTGATCCAATTGGTCCTCTGGCAATTGGAGGGGACACAGAGAGAGACCCTTCCTGGACACTTGGCAATGACCCCCCAACTCCAATTCTTATCAAATAAATGCTGTCCATAAAGCAGTTAGCATAATGTTGTATGGCACATCAGCCATTACCATAGTCACCAAGGAGAGAAACTTCCAGACATTGATTTCTTGGATCTAACTTAAGTTGTAAGGAATATGTTCTGGGGACCCTGTGAGAATATTCTCCCTATGAGCAAGGCCTGGTGTCGTGGCTGATGGGAAGGAGGAGCTCATTCTCACACTCTAACTTGAACCAGCCCCTGACTTGCATTAAGTACTCACAGAAGTTCCCAGTGTTGATCTGAATTTATAGAACTGGAATATAAGTTCATTTGTAAGCTCTAGAGATCTACAGGAGTAAACAATCCAGTATCAGCTGTTTGACCTTTTTAATACTAAAACAATAGCACACTAATTCATTGCACTTAAAACCTGGCTATGAGGAGCTCTCAGAGAAGCTTCTAAATAAGTTCATATTATCAAAGACTAGAATCAAAACTCTGGGTCTTGTGCGATCCTTCCTGAAATGTCAAGGAATCCACACCAACAGTTCCTTGTATTTTACATCCTGCCATGAAATTAGTCACAAGACTATGAGTATTCTAACAGGAAAAATGATAACTAGGCCTATGGCAGTACTGAAAATGTCCACGTGAGACCGCATTCAATCCAGACCAACATTCTCTGTGTTTCCTATACACACACCTGTGCTAATAATATGACTTATTGGGTGATATGGAGTTAACTGAATGTGTAACTGCATTTTCTTAACTGTTTTGTTTTCTGACAGATGCTTAGAAATTTTGCTTTAATTGTCTAGGATGTGAATTAAGCACTTGAGCTTGTATGATTTGCTTTTCCCTGAATCTCCAAGAAATTGAGATCAGATACTCACTAAAGTTTTGATTCTTCTAAACAAACTGAGATTTGCAACAGGAGCTCCAAGATTTTAAAATACGAGTGCTGATGCAACAGCACAGCAGCTCCATTCTCCTTGACTGCAAAGATTCCCACCTTCACCCATGGTGAGTTCATTCATTGCTAACAAACTGGTAGCAGTGCTCTGTGCTGTGAGCTTTTAGCAAGAAAAAATGGACTACATTAGGTCTTTACCAAGTGTAGACAAGAATATGCAAACATTACTTACTGTCCCTAGGACTAAAACTTTTGGCACCGTGGTCTCTATTTCCCCTTAAACATCAAAGGATTGGCTCTACTTGATTTCTGTCATTTTGCTTTTAGTGAGCGAAAGGGTATTTTTTGTTTTTATTTTTAGCCTCATAGCAGGTGCAAGGAAGACACTAACCAGCATTCAAAAAGGGGTCCACAGGTTGGCCTGGATAGTTTGGAGCCAGCTTCAAAGCTCTGCAGCATCTGCCAAGTTTGAAGGGCACACCAGGTTAAGTCTTCTTCAAAAAAAAATTGTTTTCAAAGTTTTATAACTTCTCAAACACAGACATTGGCATATTTTTTTGCCCTACAGCCCTAACGATGGCGACCCTTTGAAGATGCCTCTAGACAATGTGGTCGCTATGCAGGTAGAGGGCACAGGTAGAAGAAGCTGCTCGCTCTGGTCTCAGGAACTCCCCAGGGCATCGGGTCCAGCAGCTTCCTGGAAGGCAGTTTCCCTGGAAATTACATTAGCAAAGGCAAACATGTTCGGGGCGGGAAACAAAGATACTGGCCTGCTTCTTGGTCCGTCGTCAGCCTAACAGGCATCAGCTGAGAGCGTTGTTACCGCAACCAGGGCACAGAGGCTAAGCTCAGTTGTTTCTCCCATCCAGGAGCCTCACCGTTTTCAAGAATCTCTACTCGCTCCCACTCTGGACAAACAGAATCACTGGTGTTCATAAAATAGATATTACTATAAATTGTGACATTCCACAAAGGGTATGAACAGGGTGGTATGAGAAACAAACATTATAGGGAAGGGGAAAGGGTCAGGGAGCAAACTATTGAGGAGGGACAGATGCAAACACAGGACTTTCATGAAATTATTCTGTCCTGTGGGGGTGAGGGGAACTTCCCCCTTCCTTTTTCCCTCTTAGTTCTTTTTGCTGGTCTAATAATCACATCAACATAAGACAGATTAACAGGAGAAAATAACTAAATTTAATTACATACATACATATGGGTACTCCATAAGAATATGAGGCCAGAGGGCCAGTCAGACAGATGAGGCTTACATGGCATCTGGGCTAAGGAGAAATGGAGGTGGCGGTTTGGATTTCAAAGGAGACACAGGCAATTTACAGGTGCACAAGAAGGAGCAGACACTTGGTAAACAAACACTCGATGGATGGCCCAGAAAAAAATGAGACACGAGAGGACTTTGACCAAAGGGACCTAGCCAGGGTTCTCCCTGTCTGCCCCACTCGGTTTGTGGTAAACTATTGTTGCCTGTGACCACAGTCCCATTCCTGGAGCAGGCCCCTGCATCCAGATACTTTTCGGCAGTTACAGGGAAGTCAAACCTTCTTTCTGAGTCTTTTGTTTCTTAAAAATAACCAGCTTAATTTTGTTTGTTCATTTATTTTGTTATTTAGATTCCACATATAAGTGATACCATCTGGTATTTGTCTTTCTCTGTCTGACTTATGTCACTTAACATAATGCCTTCTAGGAAACACTCCTAGACACAGAGAGCAAACTGATGGAGGCTGGAGGGAAGGGGTGTTGGGAGACAGAGTCAAAAAGACAACGGGATGAAGAAGTCCTAATTGGTAGTTAGAAATAGGCATGGGGATGTGAGATAAAGCATCGGGAATATAGTCAACAATATTGTACTGCATATGGTGCCAGGTGGGCACTTGACTTGTCAGAGGAAACACTTTCTAACCTTTATGACTGTCTATTCACTGGGCTGTACACCTGAAAGTAATACAAAGAAAATGTTAAATGCAAGCTGTAATTGAAAAATAAATTTTTTAAAAAATAACCAACTTAAAATAATCCGTATCTCCAAAAGTCATATTTGGAGTAGCAAACTCTGCTTCCCTCAGTCTCAACCATAAAAAGCACCATTTCCTCCTTCCAAGTCCATTTCCAGGGAGCAAACGAGGTCTAGCAGGAGCCCCCTGACAGCAATGTGAAGGCATTACCTCCTCAACTGAGCGCCCCAGCACGAGCCACTGCTATCTGATACACTGAGTCATAACGTCACAGATGCACATTTCCAGGTAGAAATGGGGGCGACGAATGAGGCCTAGGCAGGTTCAGAGGACACAGGTAATTTGCATGAGCAAGTGTCTCAGGCTCCCCTGACATTGGCCCACATTCAGGCCACATGGATAACCTTGTGGGAGTGGGCCTAAGACTCACTGACGGAGGAGGGAAAAGGCTCCACCATGGTTTCACATGGGTTTGCACAGCATGTGAGCCTGACATGGATTGCCATGCACTCTAGTCCGCTCAGGAGAGTCCTTGGAGGAAGGAGGGAGGCGCTCCAACCAGAACATGTGGTATCCTCTTTGGAGAGGTAGCCATGGAATGGGGCCAATGGCTTGAGTTGGTCAGGGACTTAAAACAAGATCAGAGGGTTGGTGATGAGGCTATCTGGTGACAAAGAGGCAGGTGGGTGGGTGTCTGAGAAATAGCATGGGACGTGGAGATATACGTGTCCCGTGTGAATGCTAACTGTAGGGCATCACTGCAGTGGAGGCTTTTACTAATAAGTGAGAAGGAGCCTCCTTCCCAGCCCCTAGCTCTTTCTCTGCCCCACGTGCAAGAAGCTCTGCTGTTGGATATGAGGGCTGTCTCAGTCAGTCCCGACCGCTGCCACATGATACCATAGGCCAGGTGGCTTCAACAACACAGTTATTTCGTACTGTTGGGAGGCCAGAAGTCCAACACCCAAGCACCAGCACATTCAATGTCTGGCAAAGGCCCTCTTTAAAGTTGCAGACTGTCACCTCCTTGCTATGTGGTAGACAGACAGCCTCTGCTTCTCAGGGCTCTGATCCCATCTGTGGCAGCCCCACCCTCAGGACCCAATCATCTGCCAAAGGCCACCTCCTGATACCACCACATCGAGGATTAGACATCAACCTGGGATTGGAAAGGAGAACACAGACATTCAGTCCGTAACAGGGGCTACACAGGAACCCACAAGGGTGGGGAGCGGGGCAGTGCATCTCTCCAGCAAGGCTCACTTCGTGGCTGCCGCTGATCACCTGCCAACTGTAGAGAGCAGTGCTAGGCCTTTTGCTGCCTGGTAGCAGCTGATCCTACTGTCAATTTATCATTTAGATTAAAGTTCCAGGGGGACTGTAACTAAATGGGGGAGTGATAAACATCACACAGAGATGGGTGCCATGGCTGACTTCCAGAGGGACTGCTCTTGAGGCTCCGTGTCCCCCTTAATGGAGAATCATAGCAACTTTGTTCACGTGAAGATGACTGCATCTGATTAGGCAGAAGCATGTCCTTGCTAGTGTTGTCACTCAGGAGTTGGATATGTGACAAGGCTGTGTATGTGGATCCTAAGCACCCAAGAGGCGACCCTTAGCATACTCTTATCTTTCCAGTTCCACACTTCCATGTCTGCTCTGTGAGGCTACGATTGAGCTTCTGCAAACTCCATTTCATCGGGCTTCCTGTGAGGTTCTGCCATGCAGGGGCAGCAGCGGGACACCAGGAGGCCAGAGGGGGAGGGCCACACCTTGCTTTCTGCCTCTTCCCAGACTTCCAGCACCAGCACTGGTGCCACCTCAGGAGCTCAGTGGGTGTCACCCACCCCTCAGAGGTCTGAGTCTCAGCTCTACAGAAATCCCCCCTTCCAAGCACCTGTCTTCTGATTGTCTCACCCCCTGCCCATCTTTGCCGAGCCCTCGCCATGGTAGCTGCTCTTGTCATTACTTCAGTTTCTCCTTTTTGCTTTGTCAGTTCTACAACTCCTGTTTCACTAATTCTCCATATTAAATTGTCTCTGTTAAAACAACTAATATAGACCTGGCTGGTATGGCTCAGTGGATTGAGTGCTGACCTGTGAACCCAAAGGTCATCAGTTCATTACCCAGTCAGGACACATGGGTTGCTGACCAGGTCCCCAGCGGGGGGCACGTGAGAGGCAACTACACATTGATGTTCTGACTCTTTCTCCCTTCCTTCCCCTCTCTAAAAATAGATAGATAGATAGATAGATGATAGATAGAATCTTTTTAAAAAACCAACTAATATAGTTTCTGTTTTCCCACCTGGATTCTCACAAATATTGAACAAAATATAAGCATGCAACTAAAAATCCACAAGCCACACACAAGGTGCAATGGCTGTTTCAGTATGGTGAGTGCATGGGCACTTCTGCATCTTCTGCCAAATACTTCTAAAGTCCTGGGGAGGCCTGGTTTCCTAACTCCACGCCCTGTTCAGAGGACAGCGAGTACCCTGTGTACCAGAGCAAGCTATGCCTCTGTGTGATTATAGGTAAGGAGACCAATTTGCATCACTCATGGGTAATTGCCAGATGGGAGGGGACAAAAGGCAGCTGCTAGGAGAAAAAGCAAATAGAATACTGGGAGAGATGTTATCTAATGGTGGAGAAAATGTTTTCTGGTAACAGAAAAGCAATCCCAGCGTCCAAAGAGAAGACAGCATTTTATTACATTCAAAGTTTCATTTGTCCTTGTCTTCCCCTGCCATTTGGAAGTGGATGGGGGACATGAGTAAACTGGGCTACTCCCAGGAGAAACAACTCCAGAGCATTCTGCTGGGGGTTGGGGGTTGCTGCTGAAGACCTGACCCTTCCCAGGCAGGAGGGGAAGCGTCAGCACCCTCTGTAGGTCAGGACTCTGAAGGTGAACCGACCCCACCGGCAGGCTATGGGTGAATTGTGTCCCCCCACCTAACCCAGTACCTCAGATAGTATTTGTAGATACAGCATTTAAAGAGGTAATTAAGGTTAAATTAGGGGGAGCCCTAATCCAATCTGACTGGGGTCCTTGTAAGAAGAGAAAATTAGGGGTCACGCTCACACACACACACACATGCAGGGGAAGACATAGGGAAAAGATGGTCAGCTACAAGCCAAGGAGCGAGGCCTCAGAAGAAACGTCGGCATCTCGATGTCAGGTATTCATTCTCCAGAGCTGTGAAAAAATAAACGTCTATTGTCTAAGCCACCTATCCTGTGGGATTTGCTGGGGCAGCCCTGGCAAACTCAGACACTGCATCTGGGATTCGCATGCCCACCGCTCCCTCTGCTTTGACTCCACTCCAGAAAAAAGCATGTCTGGTTACTAGATAGGGCTGATGCTGTCAAGTCTCCCACTCTGGAGGCTTGGGCTGGACAATGAGCTGCAGGGACTGATCATCAGGCTGTCCACCCCCAAGGTGAACTGGCTCTCTTTTCCAGGAATAAGGGACGTGGTACAGTGAAGAGAGCACCAGCTTTGGAGTCAGGAGGGTTTCAATCCCAACATTGCACGAGAAAGCAAATTGATTCCTTATAGATTCTTTCTCTATAAAATAAAGGTATTGATCTTTACTCCATTGTTATGGACTGAATGTTTGTGTCTCCCCCAAATCCATACATTCAAGTCATAACTTGCAGTGACTCTGTATTTGGAGATGAGGCCACTAAGCAAGTAATTAAGGTAAAAAAGGTCCAAAAGGTAAGGCCCTGATCTAATAGGATTCATGTTCTTGTCATACTAGTGGGAGTCATTAAAAATCTGAGACTAGTAGATGACATCATTTTCTAACAGTGCCACCATGAAGACAGTCAAGCATGGGCCAAAATGCCCTCGGAGGGCCTGGTCACAGAGATGACTCAAGCGTCCAAAAGTGGTTGGAGGGCACGTCTTTTCAGCTCTTTTTCAAACCCAAGAGCTTTGAAAGTTTGCACAGGGGATTTGAAACCTTTCCAAACTGCCTTAATATTCATTTTCTCTGAATAACATGTACTCAAACCTATAAAAGTGATACTCAGTGCCATAAAACATGGTCAGAAAGAGTGTTTTATTGAGCCACCCTCCTGTGTGAGTGTGTTTGTGCTTTCATGTTTCTCTAATATCAGTGTAGTGTATTTTTCATGTACACGCACACATAAGGGAAAAACCAGTGAACCAATTAGTCTGTGACTTCCTCGACTACAAGCAACAGAGCAGGGCAGCCCTAACAAATCTCTCCCTTTTTTGACTTGTCACAGGAAACTGCTCGCCCACCTGAGGCCCTAAATGGGTATTATGGGTGATTTTATTATTTAGCAACTGAGGGTCTTAACCCCAAACATGTCCCAATGTTGTTCTTCCTGCAGAGAGACCCCTGCCGGGCCGCCCGCACCCTGTCACTCTGTCCTGGGGTGTGCCTACTAGGCATCAGATTTAGGCTCTTGTTCTGGGGTCCCCCTCATAGGACACAGAGTCAGCACCAAGACCCAGACTTCCACGCCCTTCTCTGCGTGGTCCCCCCTCCTGGAGAAAAGCCACAAACAATGCTGCAGTGAACTGAACTCCTGCAGTTTTAGTGCCTCTCGGATCTGTAAACTGTTTGGAAGTGGCAATTCCTTTGTATGTGCTTTGTACACCTTTGAATTCTGTCAAAGGTGGAAAATGGTGTCAGAATGACGACTGCTGTCCGTAGGTAATTGCTAAGAGCCAGTCTGTTAGAACCAGAAACAGGCTGATAACCATGAACTTGGGGATTGTGCTGGATGCGCCCTCTGGTGGACAAAGAGAGTGCTGCCTCTTGGTGTTTTCAAAACTGCGGAAACATTGTATTAAACTATATTAAATCCATTAGACTTCCGGCCAAGATGGAGGCATAGGTAGACGCACTGTGCCTCCTCGCACAACCAAGATAGGGACAACAACGATATAGAAACAAAATAACAACCAGAACTGACAGAAAATTGAAGTGTATGGAAGTTGGACAACCAAGGATTTAAAAATAGACACTTTCATCCAGACCAGTAGGAGGGGCGGAGTCCGGCCGGGGGAGGGACGCTGAGCGGAGACCTGAGCAACCAGAGACCTGAGCAACCGGGGACGCGCGCAAGTCCCCAGCAGGCAGACCCCGGGCGCACAAGCAGCAGTGGCTGGTGGGCCCCAGCCAAGGGGTGGCGACCGGCAGACCTAGCAGACCCTGGGTGCACAAGCAGCGGTGGCTGGTGGGCCCCGGCCAGGGGGTGGCGACC
>JAPYXV010005046.1:0-10855 GCA_028533065.1 Trachops cirrhosus
AAGGGGTCCAAGAGGGAACAATGGCACTTGCTGCACTGTCTGCCAGCTTACCGTCACTTCCCCTACTTCCCACAAGCAAATTGGGCCCTTCTGGTGTTGATTCCTGATGGGTGGGTTTGTGTACATTCTAGGACCTTGTGGGTCTCTCCAGTGAACTCTCCCATGAGGTGGGAGTATCTTCTGCCACCTCTACCCCCACCGGTGTTTTTAATCAGTGTTTTGAGACTTTATTTCCCCACGCTGGGACCCTGGGTTTTGCAGTCCACTCCACTCCCTGGTTTCACCTGGTTTATCTACAAGTGAATGTGGGGTCACCCAGTCCACAATCCACCACTTCACTGGGTCCTGCAGTCATGGTTTTGCCCCAAGCCCTCTCCACCTGGCTGCCCATCACCGCCCCTCCTACCAGTCTTGATGAATGTATCTTCTTTAATTCCTTGTTTGTTGGACTTCCATACCATTCAATTTTCTGTCAGTTCTGGTTGTATTTTTTGTTTTTAAATTGTTGTTGTCCTTCTTTTGGTTGTGCGAGGAGGTACAGTGTATCTGCCTTTGCCTACATCTTGGCTGGAAGTTCTGTTTTCCTTTTTTCCTTCCTTCCTTCCGTCCTTCCTTCCTTCCTTCCTTCCTTCCTTCCATCTTTATCTGTCTACCTATCTATCTATTATCTATCTATCTATCAATCTATCATCTATCTATCTATCTATCTATCTGTCTGTCTGTCTATCTATCTATCTATCTATCTATCTATCTAACATCTATCTATCTCTCCCTTCTACACTCTCCCTTCCCCTGCTCTGTTCTGGGCTGGCCTATACCTCTACTCTGCTCCTAGCATGCCTGAGTTCTTTTCTACTTCCTGAACCCCTTGACAAGAAAGAACTTCCTTCCTTGTCTCTCCTTTACCCTTAATCAAGATCTCTCAGACTTGGGCCCCTGGAAATCCTACCCTCATTCCTTGTATGAGTTAAGATAACACTAACTGCTAGGACAAATAAACCTAAAATATATATGGCTCCAATATGATAGAAAATCTTTTCTCGCGCATGTAAAATCCAAAATGATTCTCCACGACTGGCAAGCAGCCCTGCTCAGGGCAGTGTTTGGTATCTAGGTTCCTTCCATCTTTATCCACCCCCTTTCCCTGCTCCCCACATGGAAGGAAAGACATAGAGCACTGTACTCAGATGGAGACTTTTATGATTCAAGCCTGGAAATGGTGCTTAGTTTCTCCTTGTTCCATTGGCTGGAACTCAGTCACATGGCTCCAAGGGCTTCACAGGGGCAGCTGGGACCTATAGGGTAGCTATGTGCCCAGCCCTGCACCTCTGACTTTCCTATTTTGCCCGCAGCATTTCACCTGATACCTGTTAATGCTGGGTGTACTGTTTGAAGATGTTGTACTGCTTCATTGATTTTTCTTGATGGGTTGGTAATTAAATGTCATCTTCACATCAATTCAAGTATGTAGGAGTAACACCCTCAGCTGTCTCTTGAGAAGCATTGTGAGACCTCACTGGGTGTTGAGGGCTAGAATCGACAGGTACAGAGCAAGTGTGGTGGAACAGGTGTTAGCCATCCTACTCCATATCATTTTGTTTTTTCCCTAGAGGCTGTGAGTGTCTCATTTGCCAGTGCCATCACCTCAGAGCTCCTTCACCTTTATGTACACCCTTCCCACCATCCCTAAATGTTGTTCCCCCTTCCTGTTTCACAACATGAACTCCTCTAGGCTCAGCCTCTATGTTTCTAGTTTATCTCAGCTGATTTGCAGAGCAAAACCCTCTTATACAAGGTTAATCAGGGGAAAACTTCAGATTACAAAAGGCCTTAAAAGGCAGCCCTGTAGCCTGAGCAACAATGAGTAGTGGGTCAGATAGCATGACACAGCTGTGTTTTAGGATGTGGCCTGCTGGGATGAGTAGAGGGAACTATGGAACTGGGTAGAGGCAGAAGGCAAGGAGGGCAGCCAGAAATCCTGAGTCAGAAGGTGCTGCAGTTGTCATCAAAGTGGTAAATTAATCTGGTTCATGATTCCCTGCTTCTCTGACCCCTTCTAACACTCAGACACCCCCCAGTTCCATTATGACTGGAGCACTGGAAGCTGAGGTTATGGTGCTCAAGTCACATTTGATGAACCCTTTCTCCATCACCCCAATTGTCCTCATCCCTTTTTGCTGGCTAACAAGATGCAAATACATGCAAATCCCTCCCCCAGGTATCTTCTATGGTGACAATGTCCTAGCTAATCTAGTCCTGAGGGTCAGGAGTGATAAGGGTAGGGTTCCTAAGCCTGAAAGGGAAAACAATCAGACTCTTCCAAGTTGGCAGTGCTTGGTGTTCATCTGAAATATGTGTAGAGGTAGTTAAGCTTATAAATTTGCAGGCAGACACACTGAATTAGAATCCCCTGAAGTTCAGTCCTCATGGTTGCATCAATAGCTCCACAGGTAATCCAGATGCATGCAAAAGTTTGGGAACTACTGGCCTAGGAGTCATTTCTATGCAATCTGAGATAAGAGGTGCTCTCTAGAGACTCTGAGATACTATAGCTATAACTTTGTAATAGTAGGACTGCCAGAGTAAGTAGTAATAATAGCACTTACAGCTATTCCCCATGTGCCAGCTGCTATTCCTAAGTGCTTTATATGTTTTATTTCCTTCTCACAGTAATCATATTTTCTCCATTTTACAGAGTAGGAAACTGAGGTGTAGGGAGGGTTTTCTAAGATCACATAGTTAGTAAGTAGCAAAGCCTGAATTTAATCTCAGAAAGTCTTATTCCAAAGTCTCTGCTCTTGCCATTATGCTGTATGATTGCCCCATTCCACTGGTCCTTTCTCTTTTTTTTTTTAAAGTAGGTGTGGGAGTTGAAAGGTGAGAAGGGGTCTAGAAGACCCCCTCAGTGAAAAGAAGAAAGATGGAAAGACAATTGAGCTCCATCTTTCCCACCTGTCACTGTACTAATAAGAGGAGAATAAGGAATGGGTCAGAGATGGGGTGATGGGAAAGAAAGGCCTCCCCCATTTATATTTCAGTTTGGGCACTCAGGTGTAACTTTCTGCTGGCCCATTCATACTTCTAAGGAATGGCAAAGTTTGCTCCCTGTGTTCCTTGGAAGCAGGGACTCCACAGTCCTGTTTGTCACTGCAGTCCCCATGCTTAGCACATAAGGACACTCAATAAATATTGAAAAAATGTATGGGGGAGTGAAACATATATTGAGCACCTACTATGTATCATACCACTAGACCCTGATGATGTGGGACACTGTCCTTGATTGCAAAGAATATATAACCCTGTTAAGAGGAGCACATGTGTGGCCCCCCAAAAAGCTAGGAGTGGAGGTGGCACCAGCCTGCTGTTATCACTGTGGGTCAGCCACTACCCAGCTTTCTTTTTTCTTCCTAGTAGAAAGAGGTTACAAAACCTCTTGGGTGATACTCCCTGTAATTCTGTTATCTCCTGTCTGTTTCCACATAGAGACACCTTCAACTATAAAGACCAATGCACTTGCAGTTTGGGGGTGGGGGTAGCCAGGGAGAGAGAGCTAGAAAGGCTACTACTTCCCAACTGCAGTCTGGAAGGGCAAGTGGTGGCACAGTGAGGAGAGGGAAATTAACAGAGGCCCTGAGACCCTGGTGAGGAAATCGGGGACTTCTCAGGGAAGGCTGGAAAGAGGCAATGTTTCTAGGGGTGATTTTTATGTCTGGGTGCCAGTTTTGCTACTTGAGAAGGAAAGTGCGAAGGTGGAAAGGGCTGCCTTCCCATTGCTGTCTCTCCCTCGCCAGCTCTGCTCAGAGCCCAGGAGCCCTAAGACCAGATATCTCCCCTGCCAACATACTACATTTGTTTGGGCCTTGCTTACTAATGGGCTCCACTCTGCAGTTCCAGGGACTTAATTGTGAGCCCATCACGACCCCTTCTGTCCTCAGATAGGAATGTGCACTGGCTTGTAACAGAAACCAGGGCTGCACAGAGACAGGAGGCTAGAAAGTAGGGTAGGTGGAAGTTCTTGGGTATTAAGATCTGCCTGAGTGGATGCTGTCTACTGAAGGATGGGATGAAGCAACAAGGTTCAGGAGGCTCAGCCAGGGCCTCGGAGAGGCCCCATGAATTTCCACAGTGAAAAACGAGGAGTAGGGACACAGTGTGGAAAAGTTAATGTATCTCGCAGATCATGGATATTTCTTTTTCTTCTGCTCTCAGACACTCCCCAAATGACTTGTCCAGGCCTGGCCAGTCCCTCAGCAGAGCCGGATGGATGAGATTAGGACTAAGAGATCAGCACTTCCAAATGGATTTGAGAGCCCCAAAGAACCCATCTGTCTTCCTTCCAGTACGAGTCAGTTCAGTCTGCCTCAGCAGGTGGCCTTGCCTGGCCCTCACTCCAGCAGGGGCCACAGCACAGTCCTATGTCCCAGTCCCGCATCTGAGCAGGAGGGATTAAAGGTGCTGTAGCCCATTGCTCTAGGTCTGTATCATCAAACCCCCATGGCTGTTCATTCACTTCCAACTTCAGGGCTTAGTTCTGACAACCAGCTTTCTGCCTTCCTCTTGATTCTGCCTTACTTCCCAGTTCCTTATATCCTGAGGACCAAGTCCTCTCCACCAGTCTTACAGTGAAGGCTTGATCTGATGACTCCCTACCTCTGGGAGCTGTTTGATATCTGACCCTCCAGCTTTTGCTCACTAGGCACCCGTGGTAGCCATTATTAATGAATTACATCACTCTTTCCTACTTTTTCTGCTGAAGCCAGATTTAAAATCCCCCTTTACCCAGAGCTCTAGGCAACCACTACTAATCCAGTAGACTCAGCAGGGGAGCTGAAAACTATTGGTCCTCTCTGATTTTCCATTTCTTTCTCAGGATCTAGGATCCTGACAGTGGCTAAGGGTGTTCAACTGGACTACCACAATTTCCAAACACACCCACTTGTGTGCCTCACATCTCTGCACTGTGCCTCACCTGCAGGGATAACTTGAACATTTTGCTTTGGGACATCAACTCTAAGGGTTCCTGGACCATCCCTGCTGTATCCCCTTCCCTGAACTATGTTTTGTATGCCAGTCTAGACCCCTCCCAGCCCCTGCAGCTGGGTCCTCTGGTAAGTGTTTGACCCACCCCAGGGGCAGATTCCAACTCTTTTTTGTCTCCCCTTTCCTGCTGCTTTTCACCAGGCCATGTCCAAGAAAGAGATGAGAAGCTCAAAGCTGCTAATTACAGTTATGAGGTCAACTCCTTTCCCCTCCTCCTCTCGGATGATAATTGACATTACATACGTTAGGAAGAGGGGAATTTGGGGGAGAAAGAAGAAACAAGAATCTTACCTGGTTCTAATCCGAAGAGGAGAGACATCATCTAATCAGGCTGAGAAAAACCCCAGAAGGTGACCAGGACCACCAGCTTTATCCCATTTAAAAAACAAAGTACCTAATTGCTAATGACCTCAGTGGAAGTCCCAGCTTTCACTCAGCAGTAAACGAAATGTATGAACATTTTAATAATATTAATTCTTCCAATCCATGAGCATTATGTTTCCTTGTATTTATTTATGTTTTCTTCAATTTCTTTCATCAATGTCTTAAAATTTTCAGAGTACATGTCTTTTAATTTCTTGGTTAAATTTATCTCTAGGTATTTTATTCTTTTGGGTGCGATTGTAAATGGGATTGTTTTCTTAGTTTATCTTTCTGATAGTTTCTTATTAGTATATAGAAAGGCAACAAAGTTTTGAATATTCATTTTGTATCCTGCAACTTTGCCAAATTCATTTATTAGTTCTAATAGTTTTGGGTGGAATCTTTAAGGTTTTCTTATATACAGTATTATGTTAACTTTTATTATTTTTTCTTGTCTGATTGCTGTGGCTAGGACTTAACCATACCATGTTGAATCAGAGTGGTGAAGTGGGCATCCTTCTCTTGTTTCTCATCTCAGAGAAAAAGTTTTTAGCTTTTTACTATTGAGTATGATGTTAGCTGTGGGCTTGTCATTTATGGCCTTTATAATGTGAAGGTATGTTCCTTCTATACCCACTTTGTTGAGAGTTTTTACCATAAATGGATGTTGGATTTTGTCAAATGTTTTTTCTGCATCTATTGAGATGACCACATGATTTTTATCCTTCATTTTGTTTATGTGGTGTATCATGTTGATTGATTTATGGATATTGAACTCTCCTTGCATCCCTAGAATAAATCCCATTTCATTATGGCATATGATCTTTTTAGTGTGTTGCTAAATTTGGTTTGTTAATAATTTTTGAGGATTTTTGTATCTATGTGCATCAGGAATATTTGCCTATAATTTTCTTTTTGTGTAGTGTCTTTGTTTGGTTTTATTATCAGGGTAGTGCTGGCATTGTAGAATGAGTTTGCAAACTTTCCCTTCTCTTTAATTTTTTGGAATAGTTTGAAAAAGCTTATTAATTCTTTGACTGTTCGATAAAATTCACCTATGAAGTTATCTGGTTCTTTTGTTTTGGGGGAGTTTTTTAATTACTTATTTAATTTTGTTCCTAGTAATGGATTTGTTCATAGATTTTTGTTTCTTATTGTCTTAGAAGATTATGTTTCTAGGAATTAATCTATTTCTCCTAGGTTGTTCAATTTGTTGGCATAGAATTGTTCATAGTATTCTCTTATAATTCTTTGTATTTTTGTGGTGTCAGTCATCACTTCTTTTTCATTTCTAATTTTATTTGGGCCCTTTCTCTTTTTTTCTTGATTAGTCTGGCTAAAGTTTTATCTATTTTGTTTATCATTTCAAAGAATCAGCTCTTAGTTTTATTGATCTTTTCTATTTTCTTATCTCTATTTCATTATTTCTGCTCTGATCTTTATTGTTTCCTCCCATCCACTTATTTTGGGCTTTGTTCTTCCTTTTTTAGTTTCTTATATATAAGGTTAGATTGTTTATTTAAAGTTTTTCTTGATTCTTGAGGTAGATCTGTTTGCTAGCATTTCCCTCTTAGAATTGTTTTTGTGGTGTCCCAACAACTTTGGATTGTTGTGTTTTCATTTGAATTTGTCTCAAGATATTTTTTATTTACTCCTTGGTTTCTTGGCTATCCCATTGGTTGCTAAGTAGTATGTTGTTTAGTATTCATCTGTTTGTGGTTTTTCCAGCGTTTTTCCTTGTAATTGATTACTAATTTCATTGTGATTAGAGAAGATCATTGGTATATCATTTTTAAATTTATTGAGACTTGCTTTGTGGCCTTATATGTGGTAACTGACAAGCAAAAGAGAGACAGGCTCATGGAGAACAGGATGACACCTAAGGTGATGGGGGACTTTAGGCGGGGTGGAGGGATTGAACAGAAAGGAAAAAGACTCATAGACATGGACAAAAGTGTGATGATTGCGAATAGAGGGGAGATATAAAGGGACTAAATGGTAATGGAAAAAATAATAAAAGTAATGTAAATGCCAAAAAAGGTTTTATTTATTTATTTTTTAGAGAAAGGGGAATAGAGGGAGAAAGAAAGAGAGAAACATCAAAGTGCCAGAGCAACATTGATTGGCTGCTTCGGCTGTCTATCACACCCACCCAAACGGGGGACCTGGCCCACAAACCAGGCCCATGCCTGGGCTGGGAATCATACCAGCAACTTTTTGGTTTACAAAATGACACCCAACCCACTGAGACACACTGGTACAAGCTAATTGCATTAGTGTTGATTCTACCTTTTTGTCTGTTAATATGTTAATTTTCTATTTTAATTATTGTTCAAGTACAGTTTTCTGCCTTTTACCCCCTTCCCAGCCCATCCCCCCAGCCCACCCCACCTGCCTCTGATTTCAAGAGGCAGTTATCATCCATGTGTCATTTATACTTGCTCCGGGAAACTCTTCACCTTTTCCCCCTCAAATTCCCTCCCCTATCCCCTCTGGCCACTGTCAGCCTGTTTTCAATTTCAGTGTTTTTGGTTATATATATTTTGTTTGTTTGTTTGTTGATTAGTTTCCTGTTAAAGGTGAGATCATATGGTATTTGTCTTTTTTCCACCTGGCTTATTTCACTTAGCATAATGCTTTCCAGTTCCATTCATGCTGTTGCAAAGGGTAGGGTCTACTTCTTCCTTTCTGCTGCATAGAATTCCATTCTGTAAATGTACCACAGTTTTTTGATCCATTCATTTACTGATGGGCACCTAGGTTGTTTCCAGCACTTGGCTGTTGTAAATTGTGCTGCTATGAACATTGGGGTGCATAGGTACTTTTGGATTGGTGTTTCAGGGTTCTTAGGATATAGTCCTAGCAGTGGAATTGCTGGGCCAAAAGATAGTTCCACTGTCAGTTTTCTGAGGAAGTTCCATACTGTTTTCCATAGTGGCTGTACCAGTCTGCAGTCCCACCAACAGTGTACTAGGGTTCCCTTTTCTCCACAACCTCTCCAACACTTGTTGTTTGTTGCTTTGTTTATGATGGCCATTCTGACTGGTGTGAGGTGGTATCTCACTGTGGTTTTAATTTGCATCTCTCTGATAGCCAGCAATACTGAGCATCTTTTCATATGTCTCTGGACCCTCTGTAGGTCCTCTTGGAGAAGTGTCTGTTCAAGCCCTTTGTCCATTTTTTAATTGGGTTGCTTGTCTTCTTAGAGTGGAGTCATGTGAGTTTTTTATATATTTTTGAGATTAAACGCTTGTCTGAGGTATCATTGGCAAATATGTTTTCCCATACAGTTGGTTCTCTTTTCATTTTAATTCTGTTTTCTTTAGCCATGCAGAAGCTTTTTATTTTGATGGGATCCCATTTGTTTATTCTTTCCTTTATGTCCCTTGCTCTAAGGGACGTGCAGTGAAAATGTTTCTGTGTGCAATATCTGAGATTTTCCTGACTATGTTCTCCTCTAGGACTTTAATGGTGTCACGGTTTATATTTAAGTCGTTTATCCACGTTGAATTTATTTTTGTGTGTGGTGTAAGTTGGTGCTCGAGTTTCACTTTTTGTACATAGCTGTCCATTTCTCCCAACACCATTTGTTGAAGAAGCTATTTTTACTCCACTTTATGTTGCTGTACCCTTTGTCGAATATTAATTGAACATAGAGGCTTCGGTTTATTTCTGGGCTCTCTATGCTGTTCCATTGGTCCATGTGCCTGTTTTTATGCCAGTACTAAGTTGTTTTGATTACAGTGGCCTTATAATACAGTTTGGTATCAGGTATTGTGATCCCTCCTACTTTGCTCTACTTTCTCAAAATTGCAGCAGCTATTCGGGATTGTTTATGGTTCCATACAAATTTTTGAAGTGTTTGTTCTATGTCTGTGAAATATGCCATTGGTACTTTAATAGGTATTGCATTGGATCTGTAAATTGCTTTGGGTAGTATGGACATTTTGATTATGTTAATTCTTCTAGTCCATGAACACGGTATGTTTCCATTTGTTTGTGTCTTCCTTGATATCTTTCTTCAGTGTTGTGTAGTTTTCTGAGCACAGGTCTTTTACCTCTTTCATAAGGTTTATTCCTAGGTATTTATCTTACTTTTTGCTATATCAAATGGGATGTTTTTCTTCATTTCTGCTTCTGCTGTTTCATTGTTGATATATGAAAATGCCTTTGATTTCTGGATTTTGACTTTGCATCCTGCTGTTTTGCAAAATTCATTTATTAGGTGAAGCAGTTTTTTTACCAAGTCTATAGAATTTTCTATATATACTATCATGTCATCTGCAAACAATGACAGTTTTGTTTCCTCCTTTCTGATTTGGATGCCTTTTATTTCTTTTAATTGTCTGATTGCTGTGGCTAAAACTTCCAATACTATGTTGAATAGAAGTGGTGAAAGTGGACAGCCTTGTCTTGCTCCTGACCTTAGTGAGAAAGATTTTAGTTTTTGCCCATTGAGTATGATGTTGGCTGTAGGTCTCTCATACATGGCCTTTATTATGTTGAGGAATGCTCCCTCTATTCCCACTTTGCTAACTGTTTTTATCATAAATGGGTACTGTACCTTATCAAATGTCTTTTCTGCATCTATTGATATGATCATGTGATTTTTGTCGTGGCCTTGTTTACGTAATGTCTTACATTTATTGATTTGTGAATATTGTACCATCCTTGCATCCCTGGGATGAATCCCACTTGGTCATGGTGTATGATCTTTTTTTTAATATATTTCATGATTATGCTATTACATTTGTCCCATTTCCTCCCCTTCACTCACCTCCATACTGCACACTACCACCCACATTCCCCCCCTTTAGTTTATGTCCATGGGTCATACATATAAGTTCTTTGGCTTCTACATTGCCTACACTATGCTTAACCCATCCCTGTCTATTTTCTACCTGCTATCTATGCTGCTTATTCCCTGTACCTGTTCCCTCCTCTCTACCCCTCCCACTCCCCTGTCAATAACCCTGCATGTGATCTCCATTTCTGTGGTTCTGTTCCTGTTCTACTTGCTTGCTTAGTTTGTTTTTGTTTTTGTTTTAGGTGTGGTTGTTAATGATTGTGAGTTTGCCATCATTTTACTGTTCATATTTTTTATCTTCTTTTTCTTAGATAAGTCCCTTTAACATTTCTCATAATAAGGGCTTGGTGATGATGAACTCCTTTATCTGAGAAGCACTTTATCTGCCCTTCCATTCTAACTGCAAGCTTTGCTGAATAGAGCAATGTTGGATGTAGGTCACTGCGTTTCATGGCTTGGAATACTTCTTTCCAGCCCCTTCTTGCCTGTAAGGTCACTTTTGAGGAATCAGCTGACAGTCTTACGGGAACTCCTTTGTAGGCAGCTGTCTCCTTTTCTCCTGCTGCTTCTAGGATTCTCGCCTTAATTTTAATCTCAGCTAATGTAACTATGATGTGCCTTGGTGTGTTCCTCCTTGGGTCCAAC
>JAPYXV010005047.1:0-10855 GCA_028533065.1 Trachops cirrhosus
CCCCCCACAGCTGCCCTGCAGATTTCCAGGAGTTACCGAGTTACTGCTAAGCCGCCCGCCTGCGGCAGTGGCCTGGCGGGGCAGTTGCACGTGCGGCCTCTGACCCCAACGCCGGCACAGCCCGGCTCGGAGGGTAGCTTTGACTAGGCAGACGGACGTACTCACGCACGTCCTGTGTTTGCATGAACCTGAGGCTCGCTGGGCCTCAGTGTCCTCGCATACAGAATGGAGACTGAAAGCAGCATTGCCTCTAAGTGTTCACGTGAGAATCAGGTGAGAAAGATCTACACGGAAACACCAGAACAGAGCCTCTTACATGGTTAGGTCCTATATATGTGTTCGCTCTCATTCTGAGAACGAGAAATGAAAGATCCGCTCTATCTTTAAGAAGCTCAGGTTCGCTTTCTCTCACAGTGCAATTATTTCAGTGCTAAAGTTATGAAAAGCAGCAATTAATCGGACCAGTTTTGCCCCTTTGAAAGCACAGGAACACTTTTAGAATGCTTTAAAGGAGCAGGAAAAGAGCTTAATTTGAAAGGACAGAGAGTGTCCTCACAGCTCCAACACCTCCGCTGTCAGACGGGACAAGCCGTGAGCACACCGCCGACCCAGCGCGTTACCTCCAGCAGCTCCGGAGGGGGGGCGTTGTCGGAAAACAGGTCGAGGGCCCGGGAGACGATGTCGGACCGCGTCCGCCCTCCGTCGTAGTCCACAGGAGACTCGCCTTTCTGAAAGATCTTGATCGTGGGGAATCCCCTAATCTATTAAAAGTCAAATTCACATTTCATAAGAAATGAGGTCATCTTTATGGTGTTTCTAAATCCCCTTCTAGGTGCCTTAGTGTAACAAATGTCCGAGCGATGAGGCCCAGGTCTGCCGGGCGGGGTGTAACAACCCGACCGCCAGGCGCGGCCACATCTGACTCAAACCCCGGACCACACTCAGTGTATCTGCTTAGGACAAAAAGCTGGCTTCCAAAGCCCTGTGGGCAACCTGTGAAAGCCTGGGGCATCTGAGGGCTCATATCAAGCACATAAAAATAATGAAATACTGCGGGAAAAACCCCAACAACAGCCCCGACCTCCAGACTTCTCAGCTGTAACAACAAGGTGACTCCGCAGGCTCCACACCCCGCCCCGCCTCAGAGGAAAGCCTGGTGCACCACAGGAAGCAACCGCGACACCCGTGCACTTCACAGACAGCAGCCCCGGACACACTCACCCCGTAGCGGCCGGCCAGCATCTGGTTGACCGTGGCGTCCACGGCCGCTAGTTTCACTTTTCCTTTCGTTTGCTCTTTGACCTCGGTAGCGGCAGCGGCCCACTCTGGCTCTAGGCTACAAAAAAACACCTTAGCTCTCAGCACGACCACTCCCACTGGCGTGTGCACCTCTGCTCAGCCCAGCTGTGCCCCGTGGAAGACAGCTCCGGTGTGGCTCTGACGGATGCTGCCTTCCACGTGTGCTCCCAGTCCTTCCCCCGTCACTCCCCCGAAACCGGGATGCTCGCTCCCCGTTAGCCTCTGAGAACACGGGAGATGACCCGCTTGGCATCAACGCCAACGTTCACCACTTGTTGAGAGTCGGACTCTCGGGAGGAGACACTGGTCGCATCTGTGACCCGGCCCAGCTCTTTCGAAGGGCGCCGTGCACACTCCCACGCGGGTGTAAGAGGCGCCGACCGAGCCCCTAGACAGACAGAGCGCACCGGCGGCTGCACCGGCAGCTGCACGGGCAGGCGGTGGGGTGGGCGGAACGGGTGGGGAGGGTGGGAAGCGAGAAAACAGACAGAAAGCCCCGGAGAGAGCGAGACAGCGGTCCAAAAGCCCCGGGACTTACTTTTTGCAGTGTCCGCACCAAGGAGCGTAAAATTCAACCATCCAAACGTCTTCGCTGTCCAGAACGTTCTTATCGAAGCTGTCGTCTGTCAGCTCAATCACGTCTTTCTTGCTTGCACTTTCACTCCTGCCCTGTCAGTGGCACATCAAACGGCAAGCTGCCGCGTGGCCAGGGCACAGGGGCCCTGTCCTCCACGCTCCCGCCACAGAAACTGCCTCCACCCGCTGACAAGGTTTCTGAGCACTCCTTCCACGTGAAAACTACTGTGCTCAAATTAGGGACATTGTGTAACGCTATTATTTTACTTTTGCTTGGTAAATAACACTTTCAAGCAAGTACCAGCACATTCAGTGTAACGCGTAACACGTGTCTAAATTCTGCCACTGGCTATTTTTCTGAGAGAGACTTTAGCACGGCTCCAAGAGTCGTGCTGATAGGGTGACCCGCTCTGAGTCAGACCCCAGCACGGCCGCTGGCTACCCCAGGGGGCTACACGTCCCTGCCCTTCCTGCCCTTTCACAGTCTCCACCATTCGAGAAAGCGAATGACATCTAGCCCTCTCCTTTCTCCAAACGCTTCCCTTCAGCGCCAGCCCCAAGAGCCGTGGGGTTGCAACCCTGCCCTCCGCTGCCTGGGCCCACAGGCGTGGAGCTCGGGAAGCGACTGCGCCCGTTACATGTCTACACTGGAAATAAAAGGCAAGAACACAGAGTCTCCGGGTGTGCTCCCAGCCTGCACAAAGAAGCTCCATCTACTGGTGTCCTGAAAGAGCAGAGGGCCTTTCTATCTATGTTTGTCAGCAAGGGTTCACTGTGTTTTCACGGGGTCGGAAGCACGTGTCACGGGGCAGTACCACACTTTACGGAAGGGCACCTAAAACGCCCTCCCACGGAGCAGGAACCCTTTCTCTTCTTCACTACGCATTCACGTAGTTTCCCTTGGCCTTTGGGCTCACTGCCACAGGTGCAGGCCAAGAGCTTACCCAAGCTTCACCCGTCTGCCCGAAGTCAGTCTGGAGGAGGGCTGGCCCCTCTCCCCCCGCTCTGTAACCACGTTCGGAGTGGCCGGGAGCTGCCCCCCTGCAGCCCACACTCTTCTCCCTCAGCCCTGGCCGAGGGGCCTCTCTGGAGGCTGGTTCTCGGCCTGCGGTTTGGCAAGATGTCCTCGGACTGACCGGCTACAGTGATGGTGACTCTGAGGAGGCCGAATGGGCGGGCTGGATGGCCGATTCCCTCGGGGGCCAGTGGACCCAGCCTCCCATTATCTTTTAATTGAAAGTTTACCAATTTACAACTTTAAAAAACCACAAACAAAGCTACCTTCTACAAGGGGTCTACTCTCAGGCTTCAAAATCGTCACCCACTGTAAACAGACATGGCGCAGCCTTACCTGTTTCCCAGAACTGTATCCGCCGCCCTTCCCGCCCAGGCGGTCCTTGACGAGCTGGCGCACGGCGCTGAGAGCAGCGTCCACGATGGCCTCGGCAGTTCTGCCACCTGCGGGTGGACAGGGCCTGAGCGCGCGGTGGCGGGGGCGCACCTCTCCGCGCTCAGGCCCTGCAGCTAGCACTGGGTAGCCACGACAACAGCCTCTGGAAGTCTGCCGAAGCCCGCGAGCTCAAGCAGCCAGGGGCTGTGAACCGACTCAGGAGTGTAAGGGCAGCATTATATGGCATGAGGTGAATTCAGAGTTCTAACACAAAGTCTAATATTCAGAAAGTTGCATCTTTCTTTCTTTCTTTAAAACTGACTTTTCTAATCAGACTCCCTAGGGAGAGATAAAATCCGAGACCACCTCAGACCCGGCCTAAGCACACCCAGTACAGCACCACACCGAGTGATCTCCACCTTGCTGGTACTGCGACCCCGGCGGGACCCCCCGGGCCGCAGCCTGGACTGAAGGGCAGTGTGGAGCCCCAAACAGGCCCTCCTCACCAGGCTTTAGCTGGAAGCAGACCAAGTCAAGAAACAGACGAGCAAAAAAGGCAAAGAGGCCCTGGCTGGTGTGGCTCAGTGGACTGAGTGCTGGCCTGCAAACCGAGGGGTTGCCAGTTCGATTCCCGGTCTGGGCCCAAGCCTGGGTTGTGGGCCAGGTCCCCGGTGGAGGGCGCGTGGGGGTCAACCACACATTGATATTTCCCTCTTCCCCCCTCTCTCATTTTATTCAGAAAAAATGAAACTCATCACTTGTCAAACTTCAGGGCTGGGAGTCTAGAGGAAAGGATGCAAGGCTTTCCGGTGTTTTGAACCCCAGCGTGGTGACATACCAACTGTTCTGTATTCACCAAGTCACATGGTTCACGTGCACCTTCCAGTGGCAATGTAGGTTCACATGCCCGTTTTACATGAAAGGAGCAGGTCTAGAGAGTTAAGTATTCTATTGGGTTGGCCAAAAAGTCCATTTAGTTTTCTCCGTAAAATAAAAGACCTATTTTTCATTTTCACCACTAACTTTACTGACTTGGATATTCTGAGTGTGTCGGCTGTCTCCTGCTATCGGCTTCTAGTGGGGAGAGGCCAGGGGTGCTGCTAAACATCTTCCAGGGCGTAGGACAGCCCCACGGCAGAGAATTATTTGGCCAAAATGTCAATAGTATCAAGAAACTCTGCAAACCACTTTTGACGGGTTTGATTAGTCACAGTATCTTCTCCACACGCTGCACAATCTTCTTTTGCATTTCAGTTGTGTTTTTACTTTCCTCGAAATAATAACACATAATATACCGAAAATGTTGTGTACCTTCTTCCATCTTCAATATTAAAATGACTGCACAAAAATTCACCAATTTTGCTAAGTTTTTTTTAATGCGGGCTGATATGACAGCTGTCACGATACAATTTAACAAAATTGTTTCAAGTGAAGTTAAAGACATCTGAACACTACTAGAGCCACCATACGGAAAAACCAAACGGACTTTTTGGCCAGCCCAACATTTAGCCACGAAGCCGGAGCGTGGTGAGGCCTCAGCCGAGCCGGCCGGCTGCCATCCCTGCTCTCACTCTCCAGTTCCACACCACCCCCCGCCACCGCGCTCCCCCTGTGAGAATGTCCTCTCTGTCGGCTGCACATGGTGCAGGCCCCCAGGCACAGGCGACACGATAGCGCTGTTTTTCGGGCATGACGATTCTGTAACGCCCCCACCCTGCAAACTTGCTTTTCTCACATAAAGCAAAACGGAAGATGCTTGACTCGTGAAGTTGCCACTTATATGCCCCACGTAATGAACCTTAAAAAATATTTATCAAATGAGCTTGAAACTTTCAATACATTATGCCCAATACTTTCTATCAGGACCATGAACATGGCTCAACCTAGCAATGCTGATGATCTTAAATATGACCACCTGTTTGTGACATCTTACGTGGAACAACAGGACTACTCTGTACAAGAAAGAACACACAGGGTAACCACAGGAATGAACATTCAGCTTCCAGAGTCTGGAGCCAGAATGCGCTCTCCTGCTGCCTCAGTGCCCAGGAGCGATACTCAGGGTTTCCTTATCTACGAGCGGGCAGAGCGGGCAGCCCTAGCGCCAGCTCGGGGGACCGAGCAGCAGCTTTAACACGGAGTCCGCGGCGCCCACGGCGGCACCGCAGGCAGTTTGCACGGGCTTGCCCACCACGGCCCTCTTTGGGCCGCTGCGCTAGACCCTTTCCCTACAGCAGAGGGAAGATCATAGCAGAGGACATCGGTAACTCTTTACTCAATATCAAGTAGTTGTAAAATACTAAATAGCTAGTAAATTTTTAAAAAATTGTAATGAGAAAGACAAGAGGGAAGCACAGAACATCATTACCCCACGTCGCAAAGGCCACGTGGGCCTAAGCCGGCGTGGCCGAGGAGGGAAGGCCTCCTGCCTGCCTGACAGGCACTCAGCCTTCAGGACGACTCAGAGGAGGCGGGGCCTGCTCTGCGCTGTCAGAGCCATGGAGATGCAGGCGCCAGGGGGCTGACAAGGCACAGAACCCAGGTCTCTCCTGTTTCCCTGCCCACTCGAAGGAAAATCCAGCCCGGGCAGCCGCCAGCGAAGTCCTTACCCTGATAATCTTCTGGTCTGTTTTTGTTGGAGCCGAAAATCTTGATGGTAGGGAATCCCTGCACCCCATACTGACCTCCGAGGGACTGGTGTTTGTCTGCGTCCACGGCACCCACTTTCACAACGCCCTGTGGGGATGTGAGAGAAATGCCCATTTCTCTTCCACCCTGAGAGGACCCCACAAGAACCTCCGTCTGAGTCACGTGAGCTCAGAGACGAGACAGCGGAGGGCAGGGCTACGTTTACACACAGAATGAGTGGGGGCTTTAGTGTGGGGAGCCTGCCCCAGGTGGGACGGTGGGTAAAACACCAACTGGTGCAAGAAACAGAACTGGCACAAATAGACAACATAAAGATTAAAATGTACATCACATCTTTGCTTCCTACATGATTCTGGCACTAAAACAAGGATTTTGAGCTTTAATACTGCAAATTAGCTTCTTATACATTAAGCCACTTGCATAAATCAAAACATACACAGGTACATGGGGATACCGCAGAAACTTACTTTTAATGCAGTGGCTACTTTCTTCCATTCTGGTGTCAACCTTTGGCAGTGGCCACACCTTTCGGAGAAAAACACAACACAACAGTTAAAGTCGTTGATCCCCAATTCAAAAATCACCCACCAAGTCTGCTGAGTGACAGCCACAGGGACAGGGGTTTGCGAGGAGCACAAGCACCCCCGGAACCAGAACCTGAAGGAGCTCGGTATTTTATAACTGCTGCAATTCCTTTTCATCTTGTAACTTTACAACGTTTCCAAACTCCCGCGCAATTCAGTTATGTTCAAATCATTCAAACAAACTCCATCACTCCTAACTCGACACCTGAGCCCGAACGTCAGTGCGTACCTGGTCAAGTGTCCCTCAGCATGTGGCTCGAGCGGTACAACGAGGCAAAATGCAGTTTCCTGGGCCCCAAGAAATCCAAGATCCTCGGAGAAGGCATTCAGGAACTTGTATTTTCATAAATTCTGCTAGTGGTTCGTTCTTAAACCTATTATGGTCTGATATTCTCTGATCTAGTCCAACCTTCTCATTTACAGATGAGGCACCTGTACCAGAGCCTAAATACCAAGGAGCTGTGGCCCCCACAGCAGCGTGTGGGGTTGACATGCACATCGTCCCATGCCAGTAAGCCCAACACGCAGAAAGCACAGGGCTCCACGAGGTGGTGACAGAAGAACAGAGAGACAGAGGGGAGAGGAGACCAGGAGGAAACCCTTGATCTTCTAGGAACTAGTACTTGAAGATGGGCGAACTGTATGGAACCCAGAAAAGTGCTTTCCAGAAGGGACGTGCGCACAGCCGGTTGTGCCTGTGCCACCACGGCAGCTGTGCCGCTCACTCTCGCTGACCTGGAACGCCCACCACATGACGCTGCCTTGGCTAGTTTATCCACGGGCGACCCGGGTTTCTCTTGCTGCAAACAAAGTGAATTCCCTTCCAACTAGGTCTGGGAGGGCCGACTGAGTGGACGCGGTGCGCCAGCACCGCGGCGGGCGGCTCCGCCCAGGATCGCAGGTAACCAGCACAGCCCTGGAGGCCGGCCCTGGTGCCCGCTTGACAGACGGTGAAACAGAGGCCGAGCGGTGACGAGCCCCGCCGCCCCGCCCACTCGCCCACTCGCTCTGCGGCAGAGCCACCTCGCAGGCCTCACGGCCCAGAGCCCGCGCCCTGTCACGTCGGAGCAGCAGCACCCCGGGCACTCGACAGGCCCTTTCAAGGAAGTGTCCCGAAGTGGTGTTTCTACGTACTGTACTTATATATCGTACGTTTTGGTGTTTAGGCGAGCTTCTTAGAAGTCCAGGAGCCCAAATTTTATGGACCTTTGTGCCTCTTTAATGTCAATTTACTCTATGAAAGGAGGATACAACTCAGAGATTGTCAGAGTATGCATCTCCTTTATTTTTAACGTTAAGCAATGTAAAGACACATCAAAACGCCACGTAAATACAAACACAGCAGGCCCTCTGACCCGAGAGCTCTCCACCCGAGGCCCACAGACCCCCGACCCTCACGGAGGGCTGTGAATAAAATTTAAGGGCCCTGTGAACTTCGCTGGCAGCCCGCCCCCTGCTCTATCGTCACCGACCTGTTACGGAATTCAGGGCTCCCTTCGACTGTGAACACTAACGGCACAGCGCAGCTGGTTAGCGCCCAGCTGCTTTCCTGCCACGGCGACGGAGCTGCGCGCACCGAGAAGCTGCACTGCTGCTCCAGGACGCGGGGAGCCGGCTGTGCGGCCTGCTGGGGGCCCGTCTGTACTGTCCCGTAAAGCAGGACCGCACAGACACGTGCAATTTATTTTGACATTTTGGCTGAGTTAGTGTTTTAGGTTTCCTTTGTGACCCTACGTGCTTCACTCTCACCAGCTGCCGAAGTACAAGCACAAAAAGAGGCCGAACGTGCTCTGATTAGACAGTTTCGGACCCGGAGCTGTGAAGCAAAGCCCTGCCTGGGTGACAAAAATAATGAGCCCCTGGGTCCGGAGCCTGCCTTCGCGACGGAGCTGGCTTAGTTTTGGAACAAGGCATATTCTTATACATACTAGTTCCCAGAAACAAGGTAAATTACTCATGCCAATAAATAACAACTATTTGTTCATTTACTAACACAAATGAACTAGCCCACATAAAATTCTCACTTGGATTTAACAGGCAAAACACAAATAGGAGCTTTAAAAAAATAATAAAGGCATTAAGATGAACATTATTCATGATGTGGCAGCATCAACTTTCAAAACAGAGGGTTTCGCCTTCATGTGCTACACTGAAGAACATTAAGTAAAACATTTCACAAGGACTGGCATCATGTCCCTAAAACTCAGTTCCATGGTCCTCCAAAGGAAAAACGCAAGCAACAAAATCAGGCACACCTAAAATGCTGACATCTCAGGTTAGAATGTGACTGACCGCCCGGGTGAGCTGCGAAGGCACAGCTCACACCTGAGAGGACCCTGGGTCTCCGATCAGCCCGCAGTCCGTCTGCGCACACACGAGCTGGAGCTCGGGTCTGCGCCCGGGCACCGTCACCTGCTCGTTTACAGAGTGACTTACAGAGTGACGGTCTCGTGCGCATTGTGCACCGTTTCCACTGACCTGTCTCTAAATTTCCATTTGTCGGGTTTTGTTTTGTTTTCATTAAATGTTTCAACTACACACTGTGTTCTGACTATACATAACTGTACACTATTAATTTCAACAGTAAGTACATTTTCACCCAAGGGTTTTTTCCAACACTGAATTTAAGGCAAGGGAAGAACTGTTATATCAAACCAGATTTTCTAATCACGTGTTTCTGGAAGCAACCCTCTTCAAGAAACAGAAGGGAGCCGGTCACCAGCTCTTCCCTTTTCTCTGCCCAGTGTCCTCCCTTTGTAAATCAGTAGACCAGTTCCTGGTCTACCTCCCTGTACTTACCTCCTCATAGGGATAAATCATCTTAAAGTTGTAAGGGTTTTTTCTCTCTTTCTTCTGTCTTGCAAAAATTAGCTCCCTCACCCACTATTTTTTCACTTCACTCAATCTCCATGGCCCTTAACAGTTTGTGGAGTCTCCCACTTTCCTCTATTTCTTTATGTACATAAACTAGATGGCCATATAAAATCACATTTTTACATTGTATTTTTCCTTGTAAAGCACCGTAAATGACTGACAATATTTTATAATACTTACCACGGAGCAAAGAATTCTACAAGCCACAAACTATCGCTCTGAATAACTTCGTAGTTGAAATTTGATGGGGTCAATTCAATGACATCATCACTAGAGGAATACAGACCCTTCGCTGCCAGAAAGAAGGTGCAGCTCACCAGACCTGGAGAAACAGCCAGAAGCAGACCATCAATGGCAGGGCTCGAGCCGACTGGAAACCCCGGGGGACCAGAGTCTTCTTCAACTGAGGGAGGCCCTCCGTGCTCCTCCTGCCGCCGTGGGAGCCCCTGGAACTTTACTCCCATGGGTGCAGTGCCGAGCAAGAAGGGAGCTGCACCGGAAAAAGGTCTACGTGCTATTCTTAGTGTGTTCATTCTCTGTGGCCACCCTGTGCTGGGGGACTACTGCTGCCTTTAGGTGGGTGAGGACACCAGGCGGTTGGGAGGTTGCATCCAGCTGTGACCCGAGTAATCCGCACAGTACTTATTTCTTACGTTCCTCAATTGCAGTATTAGCACGCCATCTTTATTAAAGCTTTTTGGGTTTTACTGTATTTATTGGGGTGACACTGGTTAACACAATTATACAGGGTTCAGGTGCACAATTCTACAACAATCAAAGCTTTTTTTTTGTAGGGAGAAATAACTATTTGTCTCCCCTACTAGACTGGGACTCTCTCAAGGTCTCGAGGACTCAGAAGTCTTTTGAATGGTAACACTATCAAATTTCACCTCCTCCTTTAAGGTTTATATGTAATTTCATGTTTTCTAGTTGCATTGTTTTATACCTCCAAAACTGCTAAATAATGGAACGTTCTTGATTTCAGCAGAAATATCTTCCCATCATCATGGTGCTGCCTTTTGGGTTGAAACAGGCGAACTGTATGTAATTAAAGAAATCCGATCACTGTCTTTTCGGCATCTAGGAGACGATCGCCCGCTGTCCTTCAATCCGCTGACACAGCGAACCGAGAGTGAGACTCGGTACCTGTCGCCCACGGCAGGTGTGCGCCTGCGCCACCGCAGTCAGGTCTTCCTGCGCTTACTTCAAAAATGGAGTTGGGAAGACGGCAAATGGAGCTTCTTTCGAATGGCTCAGTGGTAACTTTCTTTTGGCAGGCGTGTACACCAATGTGAATTGTTTTACCGCTAAAAAGTCCACTTTATACTTACATTGTGCTTTCAACTTTCAAACCACTTTCCACTACATCAGGTCACTTGATTTTCCACAGCATCACTA
This sequence comes from Trachops cirrhosus, assembly GCA_028533065.1. NCBI lineage: Eukaryota > Metazoa > Chordata > Mammalia > Chiroptera > Phyllostomidae > Trachops > Trachops cirrhosus. The sequence goes on from JAPYXV010005047.1 coordinate 10,771, forward strand.
ACTGGAGAGCATCACTAACTAAAGGCAGAATGAGACCAGGGGCCATCTACAGCTATACACGTAAGTGGCAGAACAGCAATCTGAC
>JAPYXV010005048.1:0-10854 GCA_028533065.1 Trachops cirrhosus
GCCACCCCCTGGCCAGGGCCCACCAGCCACTGCCGCTTTTGTGGGCAGGATCTGCCTGCTGTGGACTTGCGCACTGCCCCAGTTGCTCTGTGCTCCGCTCCACATCCCTCGCCTGGCCCGACTCTGCCCCTCCTACGGGTCTGGCTGAAGGAGTCTATTTTTAAATCCTTGGGTGTCCGACTTCCATGCACTTTAATTTCCTGTCAGTTCTGGCTGTTATTTTGTTTCTATATTGTTGTTGTCCCTGTCTTGGTTGTGCAAGGAGGCACAGTGCGTCTACCTATGCCTCCATCTTGGCTGGAAGTCCAACATTTTTAGTTTTGTTTGGCATACTATGTAGTTCTTTTGGTTTTAATTAAATTTAAGAAAACATTCTAACCATGAAAAAGTAGTAATTATTTTTACCTAGTTGGGTTCAATCCAAATACATTTCTAGGAATTAAAACGTGGTTCCAAAAACTCATTTAGTAAATTCTACATGAGTTTTCAGGTAGATAAAAATTTGGAATTCTTATATCTAGACGCACATCAGATTGGAATGGTTTTATCACATTACAGCAGTATAATTTTTTTTTTCCAAAACAGAATGTCCTACTTGATTGTAAAGTCATACTGGAAGAGAATAGGTAGGTAAGAGTTGAGGACACAGGGTATTAGCCAAAAACTCTGGGGGTGATTATTAATCATTCAGTCAGCTTTCTTAGTGCTGTTAACAGTGCTGAGGAGAGAAGGCTAAAAGGTGGCATTTCTCAAAAGTAAGGAGCAGAGTAACACTTAGTATATCTCTCATTTCTGCCTTTGTGTCTTTTACAAATGAAAGCAGTCATGCTAGACTAGTTTTCAGAACCTGGCAGTATGCTCCTCTGCTTAATGCATTTTACTCTTCGTAGGAAAGAAGTGCACCTATGGACACAAGTGCAAATACTACCATCCGGAAAGGGGCAGCCAGCCACAGCGGTCAGTGGCTGATGAGCTTCGTGCCATGTCAAGAAATACAGCTGCCAAAACCTCAAATGAAGGAGGACTGGTGAAAAGCAACAGTGTCCCCTGCAGCACTAAGGCTGACAGCACTTCTGATGGCAAACGAGGTGCTCCAAAGAGGCAGTCGGATCCCAGTATTAGGACTCAAGTCTACCAAGACCTAGAAGAAAAGCTTCCTACCAAAAACAAACTGGAAACCAGGTCTGTACCTTCCTTAGTTAGTATACCGGCTACTTCTACTGCAAAACCCCAAAGCACTACATCTTTAAGCAATGGCCTTCCATCTGGAGTTCATTTCCCACCTCAGGATCAAAGACCACAGGGACAATATCCTCCGATGATGATGGCAACCAAAAATCATGGAACGCCAATGCCTTATGAACCGTATCCAAAATGTGACTCACCTGTTGACATTGGATATTATTCCATGTTGAATGCATATTCAAATCTGAGTATCTCAGGCCCACGAAGTCCTGAAAGGCGTTTTTCCTTAGACACAGATTATAGGATAAGTTCTGTAGCTTCTGACTGCAGCAGCGAAGGGAGCATGAGCTGTGGGAGCAGTGACTCCTATATAGGGTACAATGACCGGTCCTATGTCAGTTCTCCTGACCCACAACTAGAAGAGAATTTAAAGTGTCAACACATGTACCCTCACAGCCGCCTTAATTCCCAACCCTTCCTGCAGAATTTCCACGACCCTTTAACCAGAGTGCAAAGTTACAGTCATGAAGAACCAAAGTACCATCACAAGCCTCCTCTTCCACATCTGGCTGTGCATCTGCAGCACCCTGCTGTGGGAGCCCGGTCCAGTTGTCCTGGTGATTACCCTTCTCCTCCAAGTTCAGCACACTGTAAGGCACCACACTTAGGACGGTCCTTAGTGGCCACAAGAATAGACAGCATTTCTGACTCTCGGCTGTATGACAGTTCTCCTTCAAGACAAAGAAAGCCTTACTCCCGCCAGGAAGGGCTGGGAACCTGGGACAGGCAGGGTTATGGGATTGAGGCATATGGCTATCGGCAGACTTACTCCTTGCCTGATAACTCCACACAGCCATGTTACGAGCAGTTCACCTTCCAGAGCCTACCTGAACAGCAGGAGCCAACGTGGCGAATACCATACTGTGGACTGCCGCAAGATCCCCCAAGGTATCAAGACAACCGAGAAAAGATTTATATTAACTTGTGCAACATCTTCCCCCCTGACCTAGTGAGAATTGTCATGAAGAGGAACCCTCACGTGACAGATGCCCAGCAGCTCGCCGCAGCCATCTTGGTGGAGAAATCACAGCTGGGTTACTGAAAGATGATGCATCTTTGTGGTGTTTAGTTTTTTGTTCAGCTCAAATGCTGAGGGAGGTTTGCTACAATAGCATATGTGATCTCCTCATCAAGGAGGTTATATAGTATCCATTTATGTGAAATACTGTATCATGGAATCTGTATGTATAGCCCCACATAGTGGAAGTATCACGGGATTGCTTTACATTCAAACTTTTTTTTAACATTTCCTTTTTAAAGCTATATCCTTGGCTGGAAATTTTTCCAGTTTGATTTATTAGATGTATCTGTGATCTTTGATATTAATCTTTGGTGCATCAGGGGTTTATATGCAGCACTTTTTATCCTTATTTCATGTTTTATTAACTTGGTGTTTCTCTATCAATTGCAAGCAATTACAATACCTTCAGAATGTTGAACATTTGACTAGACCTAGCAAACTATTTTTTCAAGCCAAGCTTAATTGGAATCTTTTACAGCTTTTTAAGTTATTTTTATTTGGGGAAAGTGGGCTTCTTTGTGCTATAATCATTATTTATAGAAACAAAGATATACTACAGCACTGACTTTATATTTTAAACAAATGTAAGTTACCAGTTTATGTTGAAATGGGTAACAGTATATATTAGGATGATTTACAGTATGGCACTTTTCATTGTTTTATTTTTGTTTGGATTTTCTTGTCTGTTGAGTAATTTAATATGGTGGATTTAAAGGAAAACAGATGCAATCAATGGAAAAAAATGTTTCCATTTCTTTTTTTTTTAATGACTAAGACAAAAGCCGTAACTGTTACAGTTTACAGCTTTGTTATCCAGCTATGATGTGCTTCTAGATTGTAGAAATGGAATTGAATTCCTAGAGTTCCATTGACCTGTATTTTTAATGTTTGTCTTTTTGTTTGAGGGCACAACAATACTGGATAAAATAACCTTTTTGCAGTAATTGCCTGTTTTTAATGAATCTAATTATTCTCAATGCAACTTTTATATTTAATATACTCTTTAGCTTTCCTGCTATTTATCAAGGCTGGCCTGGGGTGGCTTTATGTGTTGAGGATATGCAACATTTATTGGCACTGCACTATGGAAATGGTGATGGAGGAGTTGTAAATGGTAACTTAAAATTTTTGTAAGATACTGTATATTTTCCATTTTCCTGAAGGTAGTTTTATGGGGGGCCTGTTATATTATTAAGGCCAGATTCTTGCCACAAATAGTGTAGTTTTAGATACAGACTAAAGTCTGTTTTAGTATTAGTAAGGGATATTTCTGGTTTCAAAGTCATGGGTTTTGCTAGATGCTAATTCCTTTTTGTCATTAGAAGACAGATATCAGAAACAGTGGCAGTTATGTGATTGACATGACTTCCCCTTTGCCTCTAGTATTTGAATTTTACTCAGTGTAACGGACTTGGATCTGTTTCTGTAGACTGCCAAGATGCCCTGGTTATTCTGATTATTCCATGCGCTACAGTTTGAAGTAAAGCCCTAAAAAACCAGAAAGTACCTTTTACTGTTGATACAAATTGTATCTTTTTAACTTTAAGAACTATTTTGATTTGTAGATCTAGTTAAAACACAAATGTGTAACTATGATTAGACTTTTGGGCAACATTTTATCCCTTATTTAAATACAAATTTTTTAAGTAAAATTGAGGTCTAGAATAAGGTAGAAAATTAAAGTAACAGTTTAGGTAAATAAAAGTGTCTGTCCTAGTTTTATATAATATATTAAATAAATTCATTGCCATTTTCTTTCTCCTAAAACTTATCTAGTGTGAACTTAAAATAAAGGTAAAATGCTGCCTGAAAATAGTGTCCAAGCACCTTTGACTAGGATAACATTTCACTACTTGTGTGACACTGTGTGTTGCATGAAGTAGGGTTTGGGTATACAGTAAATGCTTCTAAAAGGCATTGTGCATATTGACATACCCAATAATCTGAACCGTGTTCAGCAAACTTAATTCAGGAAAGTGGTGTTCTACATAATTATTGCCGTTGTTTTTGAAGTGCATGTGGCACTCCTCTGTACCTAGAGATAATGCAGATGATGCCACACAAGCTATTCTGAGTAGTATCTGTCCGAGAGTGACCCCACTCACTTGTGAAATTGTTCTCCTTGATTTTGTGGGTCACTATCTGTAGAACAAGCTTAAATGTAGGGGCAAAACCAGTGCCAAAAATAGGGATACAAATGTTTAGTACCTTTTTTTAAAGTCATATTCTAAGTCCTTTTTTTAGTGTAAAATCACTTTTAAATTGTACATGAAGGTTTGCTTCCGTTTGCTTAATTTTGGTATCATAAATGTTTGGAGATTCTGCCAAACTTTACTAAATGTATTTAAATGAGATTTTAGGTAGAATGTATATCACACCTTTAATTTGACCTTCTAAACGTTTTTAGCTAATAATTTGTCATCGTGTCCTGGATTTCATACTATCAGGAGTAGTGTAGCTGCCACCACCTGTTCTGAAGTGAATAGCTATGAACTACCCACTCTGAAATCCTTCAGTATAATTATAAGTTAAGATACAGCCATTTTCTTATGTCAAGGAATTTGTCCCCCCCCTCCACTTTTTTTTAAGCACTAATGTTGCTTTCAGAGCTTAAGAATCAGAGATTTGGCAGACTTTGGATACAGCAAATTCTTAATTATCTAAAGCAATAAGTAAAAGGATCCATCATTAAATTAAATCCAAAGCTGACTTCAAACCTTTATTTAGCTAAAACTTTCACCTTATCATATCTTTTACCAGACTTGCTAATAAATAAGAGAGGTGTGTTAGTAAATAGTGAAACTGCCAGGAGAAAGGATTTCGATTGGAATATTCTGCCCCTGAATAATTGAGAGTTGACTGTACTTTACACAGTAATTAGCCAGTTCATTGTCTCTGTGTTTTAGTACAGAGGGAATAGTACCCAAGTGGCCAAATACTGGCCCTTAGTATCACCGCCATTCTTGCATGTGATACATAAGTTTTCAGTCTCCTTTTTATGACCTCTGTATCCTGACAGAGTTTGTCACTGACTAAACATTTGGAAGAAATGCAAACCAGTATAAAATATTTAATACTGGTAGAAACTAGAACTTTGTGTTTTTATGAAAACACATTTATAAGAATGTGTACTATAATTAAAAAGTGTTTTTATATGTATACCTACATGCACACATATTTGTTATAAAGTAATATTAACAGTGGGAGGGTGTTATGCTTTTGATGGCTAACTTTTCCTTAGTTGAACTGTTTCCTTGAGTTATACATGCCCGAGTCTGGGTGACCAATGATAAGATTTAGAAATGGAAAGCAACTCTTCACTGGTTTTATTCCTGGTATTTTTAAATATTTTGATAATTTTAATAGAATGTGTAATTTTAAAACACACGAAAACCTTAAAGTAGTATTGATTATACTGGTAATTATTTAACATGGCTTTTATGGATATATCTCTTATGTATATAAACAGTAATATATTTATTAAACAAATATATTTTATGTTGTAACTATTAGTTTGTGATAGGTGGGAGGGTGGCTCTGGATATGGTTATGTGTGTTTTGAAAACTATTGAACTGTTTTTCTGATTGAATGTTATTTACCCTAAGGTATATTAGGTTTTGATTTTGGTTATTCTTCTTGCAGTCCAACTTCCTTATTCAGTATAAAATTAAGATGTACAGTTTTCTGGCCATTGTGTAGTGAATGGCTCATCCATTCTATTATCTTCCACATCCTGGAGCATTCCAGAGTGACCTGAAATCAAACACAACATAGCCAGAGAGAATGCTGTGTTCTAAATATTATATGTTAAACATGGGAACTCAGCTAGGATGTCGACTTTGTAGGTATATACCAACAAATAAAATGAAGTATGAAATACATGACTTGTACACATACATTAGAATAAGACAACGAGTGTTTATTCTAGAGAAATATATGCATTATTTCAGATTGGTCTGGGAAACCCCCTGGGACAAGAGTTGACAAGCCTCTATAAAGGATCAGATAGTAAATAATTCAGGCTTTGAGAATCATATAGTTCTAACTGTGGTGATGAACTATTCACCTCTGCCCCCACTGCATGAAATTAGCCACAGGCAGTACATAAGTGAATAGGTGTGGCTGTATGCCAAGAAAACTTGATTTACAGGAACAGACAGCAGGACAGACGTGGCCGGGGCCACAGCTCGCTTATGCCTGCCCTACGGGGAGAAAGCAGACATTTTAAGCATTCAATCCCAATATATGCTAATACAAGAAATCCTTGTAATTGTATTTCAGTTGGCATTGAAATTTTTTTATTGATGGCTACAAAAGATTGTGAGAGTCATTAAAGCATCTTAATTCACTTACATGTTTTATCTGCTCACAGTCATTATTTATTAGAGATTTCTTATGTTTAACCACAAAAAAGCATTCTGTAAAAAGATATTTTAATAAGTATTGAAATTTTTTCATGAACTTCATATTTTTACTGATAAATAGAAATCACTTCCCTACCTTTTGTTTCTTAAAGGCCTCATGGACCAAAAATTCTATTGTATTTTGAAAATTAGCATATAATTAGCCACAAAATACTTTAAAGACTGCATTTATCAGTTACATTTTTCTTCTGGTTTTTGACTTCCAAAAATGACAGATGTGTCCTTTAAAATGGTTTTAAAGAAGATAAATACATTATAATTTCACACACTGTGACTTTATTCTGTAAGGCTAAATAAAACTCATGACTAGTGTAGTGGTAGCTGAAATGTGAACGCATTCCTCGCGTTGGTGTCTCTGTACGAAACAAAGCATATACTTGCTTTCACCATCCAAACCCTCAGAGCAGAGTTTTTTTAAATGATACCTTGGAACAGTCCATGTGAATGGTATTCTTAACATGATCATGTGTAATTGTAAATTCATTGGATGTACACACTGTGGAGCATGTTCACAGTGGTTTATAAATTGTTACAGCAGTTATATCATTTTCATCATTTTTGAACATTACCATCCACTTAAGTAGTTATACTTCCTTTTAAAATTGGAATACAACTCTAGCTTTTAATGGTAACTAGTTACTTGGTTTATTTTTCTTTGATGCCATCTGTCCACCTGCTTTTTTACTTCTGTTACAATAATACTGTTATGTGTTAGGAGTGGATTTTTCCCCAGAATCCTTAGTTTTTCAGATTTAAAAACAACATGAAGTTTTGACCATTTGGCAGTAAAAAAATGTCTATTCATATTTTAATTTAGTTTTATAAAATTTGTGAAGTTTCACTTTCTAAGCCATATACCAAATTTGCCAATTTTCTGTCTGGATTTTTCTGATAAATAACAAATGGTTGTCCATTAAAGGGTTTGACTCCTTTCCTAAAGCAGCTCTGTCTCAAGGGAAAAAGACATTGAAGATGATATATATATATATATATACACACACACACATACACACAATCTATATATATACACACACATATATAGTATATTTTAGATTTCCTTAGATTTTTTTGAAATTATAAATTTCTCAGCTAATAAAATTACCCACAGACATGCAAACTTCTGCAGAGACATGGACAGCATTGCAAGTGAACCGGGTCACTGATTTTGTCTTTTCCTTTAGGTTTTTTCCTCCCAAACCAAAGTTGTATGCTGATAGTAGAATTTCCAATTTGACCTTTATGTATTTCTCATAGGAAAATAAGGAAAAGAATATCTTTAGAACAACCATCTGATAAACTGATGTGATTCTATTTATCCTGTGTCTGTTCTGTCTTTCTGTAATGGAATTTTCTCAACTCTAAAAAGCAGTATTTTAGACCTAACTGGAAATCGTATCAAAACAGCTATGTGATTCTGCCACTGAGAAAAAATAATTAAAAAATTCATTTTTCTTATGGTGGTTTGGTTTTGTTTCATGAAGAAATAGACTTCATGCAGTGGCACAGATGTTAAATACATAAAAACATCCTCCTCGGGTCCCACAGCTCACCACAGTCAGTGGTTCATAACACGTGAGTCTCCTGTAGGATAAACACACCTTCATTATCAGTCTGTTAGAGCCATAATTATTTACATGAAACTAGAGCTTAAACACCAAGACAACTAATCGTACCTTATTGTAATTTTCTATCAGCAGTTAACCTAAGTTATTTCTGCCCTAGCCTTGAGTTTCTCCTAGCCTGTGATCTGATTTTATTGTATAAATCTAGTTTTCTGCATCTCTTCTTGCACAAATGAAGCTTAGTATCTAGCAATCATGTAATATAATATGTTCGTTCATGAGATATATTTGGAGTGACATTTTGTCCTTTAAAGAGATATTAAACTGAGGGCAGACTGAACGGCTTATTCACAATGAGAGAGGCCACAGAAATGGGCAGGAGAGAGAGAGACATGGCATCATGGGAACCCCAATCCAAATGCATCGATGTGCAGGAGGGAGGCATCACTGAAGCCCACACACAGACTTGCCCATCCTGGAGCACTGTGTAAAGACAGTGGTTTAAGGGTTACCTAGACTATACTGGAAAGAAACTCATTTACTAATCCTAGAGCTGTCTGAGGTACCAGAGGACACCATTTGTTGTGTTGCCCTCCCCCTTGATCGCATAGGCAGCTGCACTGCCCAGGTGCTCTAGCTGCCAGACAAAGGGATCCCAGTACACCCTAGGCCCACACCAGGCTCTCCCTAGGATCCCCCACAGCCCGCACCCGCTCCAGCCACAGCTCTGGACTGTGGTACAGTTTATCTTTGTGTCTCTCCTTGACCTGCTCCAGCTATAGCTTCTATCCAGCCCCCCAAGGTGGCCCCAGTGCTGCTTGTCCCTGGGATTTTCCACAGCTCCTGCACCAGTTCAGCTAGCCCCAGGGACATCCTGCAAACCACTCTCACTTCAGCCACACAGCACCAGGCGTCAGCGCAACCTCCAGGACTTCCCATGGTCTGAGCCCACGCCAAGTACAACTCCAAATGGCCTGCCAAGGCATTCCCAGCACAGCTTGCCCTTGGGACTCACCATGGTTTGCATGTGCTCCAGGTAAAACTGGGTCCCAGTGTGGCTTGCCCCCAGGAATTTCCACAGTCCATGCCCACCCCAGCTGTAGCTTCAGGCCTCAGGTCAGTTTACTTCTGGGACTCCCCTTGGCCCAAACCCAATCCAGCTACAGCCTCAGCCTAGGCAGCCCCTTGGAGGCTTGCCCCCAGGGCTTCCCGTGGCTGATTCTAGCTCCAGCCCTGCTGCCCTGCAAAGAAACTCAGCACACACAATGTTTGAAGGGAAAGCTCCTACGCAAGGCCACTCCTTCAGGAATAGGAGAGGTTGCTGTTTCACCTAATTCATAGAAAAACACAGAGATAGCCAAAATGAGGTTCAAAAAAAACCAGACAAGCAATCTACCAGATAAAGAGTTCAAAACAATGGTTGTAAAGATGCTCAACAAATGTGAGAGAATAGATGAGCTCAGTGAGAAATTTAACAAAGAGAAAAAAATGAACCTATCAAAACTGAATACAATCATTGAAATAAAAAAAACAAAACACTAGCGGTAATCAACAGCAAATCACATGAACCAGAAGAATGACTTAGCAAGCTGGAAGATAAGGTACTGGAAATCACCTAATCAAGATTGAAAAGGAAAAAGAATCAAAGCATGAAGACAGTTTATGCATGGGAAAGCCTCATGCATGCTAACATTCAAATCAGGGTTCCCAGGAGAAGAGAAAGAAAAAGGAACAGTAAACGTATTTGAAGAAAATATCTGAAAACTTTCCTAACCAGTGGAGAAAACAGACATCCAAAACCAGGAAGCAGAGTTTCAAAAAAGATGAGACCCACACCAAGATATGTGATAATTAAAATCCCAAAAGTTAAACACAGAATCGTAAATGCAACAAGGGAAAAGCAGTTAGTGATGTACAAGGCATTCCCAGATAAGACTATAAGTGATTTTTCAGCAGAAACTTTGTAGGCCAGAAAGGAATGGCACAATCTATCCAAAGTGATGAAAACCTACCATCGATAATACTCTACCCAGCAAGACACAGAGAGAGGAAAAGTCCCAAACAAGCAAAATCTAAAAGAGTTCACCACAAAACAGGCATTACAAAAAATGTTAAAGGGCCTTCTTTAAATTAAAAAGAAAAGCCAAAGCTAAAAATAAGAAAATAAAATATTTCCCCAATAAAGGCCAACTTTTAGTAAATATAGTGGATCAACCAATTATAAAGTTAATATGAAGGTTAAAAGACAAAAGTAGTAAAGGCAAGTGTAACTACAATATTGAATTAAGAAATACACATGTATAGACACACACAAAAAATGTAAAATATGTCAAAAATGTAAATGAGGGTGAGGAAAAAATGTACTGCTTTTGGAATGTGTTCAAACTTAAGTGACCATTAACTTAAAATAGACTGCTATAAATATGGCTTGTTACATATTTATCTCATAGTAACCAAAAATAAATGCACAAAAATTTTTTAATATATTTTATTGATTATGCTATTACAGTTGTCCCATTTCCCCCCTTCATTCCCCTCCACTCTGAACACCCTCTCCCACCCACATTCCCCCGCTTTAGTTCATGTCCATGTGTCATAAGT
>JAPYXV010005049.1:0-10853 GCA_028533065.1 Trachops cirrhosus
ATGTGGTTCAGTGGATTGAGCTCTGGCTTGCAAACCAAAAGGTCACCGGTTTGATTCTCAGTCAGGACACATGCCCAGGTTGCGGCCCAGGTTCCCCATGTGAGAGGCAACCAATCACTGTATCTCTCTCACATTGATGTTTCCCTCTCTCCGTTGTTTCCCCTGTCTCTAAAAAGTAAATAAATAAATAGTAAATAAATAATATTTTTAAAATGGTTCAATATTACAAAACTTTAATCAGTTTAATCCACCATATTAACAAAAGAAGAAAAATAACATGATCATATTAAATGACAGAGAGAGAGAGCACTTGACAAAATGTAACACTCATTCATAATAGAAACTTTCAGAAAGTAGAGACACAGGGAGTTTCCTCAAATTAATACTAAGCATCTACAAAAAAATTTACAGCTAATATCATACTTAATAATGAAAGACAACACTTTCTCCTTAAGATCTGAAAGAAAACAAAGATGTCTGTTCTTCCCACTCTTATTTAACATAATGCTGGAAATCCTAGTCAGTGCAATGAGGCAAGAAAATAATATAAATGGAATGCATATTGAAAAAAGAATGTAAAACTGTCCTTATTTGCAGATGACATAATTGTCTACCTAAAAATTCCAAGGCATCTACAAAAAATCTTAGAACTAATAACTAAGTTCAGCATGACCTCAGAATACAAGAACAACATAAACAAATCAATTGTATTCTTATATACTAACTATAGGTGCATGGGCACTAAAATTAAAAGTACAATACCATTTAGAGTTACACAAAAATTATAATACTAAAGTATAAAGCAAAAAAAATGCATTGAGAACTACAAAATCCTGATAACAGAAATCAAAGATGATTTAAATAAATGTAGAGACATACCATGTTTGTGTAATAGAAAATTCAACATATTAAGAAGTAAATTCTCACCAAATTGATCTATAGAGTTACCACAATTCTTATAAAAATTGCAGGAAGATTTTTATAAATAAAAACAAGGTAATTCTGAAATTAATATGTAAATCTAAAAGAAATTAGAATAGTAGAATGATTTAAAGGAGAATAAAGTAAGAGGAATTAGTGAATTTTAAAACTTATATATAGCAACAGTAATCAAGACTTTGATACTGGTGGAGGGACAGATGCAAAGATCAATGGAACATAGCAGAGAAAACAGAAATAATCTCACACAAGTACAGCCAACTGATTTTTTTTTACAGAGGTGCAAAAGCAATTCAATGAAGGAAGTATAATCTTTTTAATTCATGGTGTTGGAAAAATTGGATACTAATAGACATAAAGAACCTTGAACAAAATCTTGTGACTTATACAAATATTTCAAAATGGATCACAGACTTCAATGTAAAATGTAAAATTATAAAACATTTAGGAGGTAACATAACAGCAAATCCTTGCAATCCAGGACTTGTTGAAGTCTTAGATGTGACACCAAATCATACTCCATTAAAAAATCAATAAATGGGATTTCATAATATTTTAAAAATTACAAGCCTTGAAGAATCCTATTAAGAGTATGTGAAATCAATCTACAGGCTAAGAGAAAACACTTGTAAACCACATATCTGACAAACTTCTCATATCTATAATATGTATTAAATATTTCAAAACTCAAGAGTAACAAAACACACACTTTAATTAGAAGATATGCAAAGTCATGACCAGATATTTCACCCAATATGTCAAATTCATGACAAGATTTTCAACATTGGTAGTCACTAGGGAAATGCAAATTAAAATCACCATTAGATATCAATACAGAGCTATCAGAATGACTAAAATAAAAAATAATGACAACACCAAATATTGGCGAGGGTGCAAAAAACTGGATCGTTCATATATTGCTGATATTAATTAACTTATTTTTGGAATTTTTTTTTATTTTAATGTTGTTCAATTACAGTTGTCCCAATTTCCCCCCACTGCTCTCCACTGCCCCCTCCCTCAGTCAGTCCCCACCCTGTTGTCCATATGCATGGGTCCTTTATACATGTTCCTTGAGTAGATCCTTCACCTTCTTTCCCCATTATCGCCCTGCCTTCTCCCTTCTGGTCACTGTCAGTTTGTTCCTTATTTCCATGTTTCTGGTTCTATTTTGCTAGCTTGTTTTTTCCATTAAGTTCCACTTATAGGTGAGGTCATATGATATCTGTCTTTCACTGCCTGGCTTATTTCACTTAGCCTAATACTTTCCTAACTGGAAAGTATTATGCTGGTGTTAATTTAAAATGGTAGAATCACTCACCTATAAATGGAACCTAATCAACAGAACAAACAAGTGAGCAAAATATAGTCAGAGACATTGAAATAAAGAACAAACTGACAGTGACCAGAGGGGAGAAGAGAGGGGAATAACACGGGAATGAAGGGGAATGGTCGTCAAGGAACACGTATAAAGAACCCATGGACAAAGCCAAAGGGGGAAAGGAGTAAGAAGGGAGGTAGGGGTGAGTAGGGCAGGGGAGAGTAATGAGGGGGAAATGGGGACAACTGTAATTGCAGAATAAAAAAATGAAATAAAAATAATAAAATGGTAGAATCACAACTACCAAATGACCCAGCAATTATACTCTTTGACATTAGTCTCAGAGAAGTGGGAATTTAAGCTCAACTTGTGTACAAATGGTGATTCACTTGTACACAAATGTTTATAGAAGTATTACTCAAAATGGTAAAAAATGTATACAATCTAAATGGTTGTCAACTTTTGAATGGCTAAGCAAACTGTGGCATATCCATATCACAAACTACTACTTGGCAATTAGAAGTAATACACTACTGATACATGAAAAAACCTAGATGAACCTTCATGGAAGTACACTGTGTAAAAAAAATATCTCCAGAGATTACATAATGTCTATTCCCATTATATAATATTCTTGAAATTACAAAATTATAGGAATGAAGAACAGGTTTTAGGTAAGGGGTGGGAGCCAGAGGGAAGTGAATGTGTTAACAAAAAACCAACATGAGGGATCCTTGTAGAAATGTACTATATCTTGACTACATCAAAGTCAATATTTATTTGTGATGTATTCCAGTTGTGAAAGTTTTCATTACTGAGGAAAGTTGGTAAAGGATACACAGAATCTCTTTATATTATTTGTTATAATTTCATGTGAATCCACAATTATCATAAAATAAAATTTTAATTACAAAGAAAAGAGAAGAGCTTGTCATTTATATTTTCAAAATGCTTTGATGACTGTCTAGTAGCTCAGTATAATACAATGTCCTTCAAGATCAAACTCCTGGTCAGCTATTTCCAAACCCCTACTTTCTACCATTTCCTCTCTATTACCCCTCCCCTCCTCACACTATTAAATGTTCATAGCAGCCATAAACATCTATAGGGCTTGTGTGAGTTGTTTTCTAATCTCACAATTTAGAAGCATTGTGCAAATTAAATTAAAGATGCCCCTAGTAGAGGTAGCCATATATTGGGGATCACAGATAGCTGGACATAGAATGGAGTATATTTCTATCAGTATATAGACCTCTATTGATTCTCACCTTGCCAGTGGCAATATATCTTTTACTGCTCTTAAGTCCTTAAACTTCTATCTCCTGAACAATGGTTCTTAACATTATTCTTGACTGAGTGCCCCTACCCATCCAACAAGTCTTATAATTGTCTGCTTTTCTACCTGGGTGAAATGGACAATTCCTAGAAAAATATAATCTTCCAAAACTGAATAAAAAAGAAGCAGAAAGCCTGAGCAGACCAATAACAGCTGGAGAAATCAAAGCAGTCATAAAAAAAAAACTCACGATATACAAAAGCCCTGGACCAGACAGTTTCACAGGAGAACATTACAAAATATTTCAGGAAGAGCTAACCCCTACCCTTCTCCGATTATTCCAAAAAGTCCAAGAACAGGGAAGACTCACAAACTCTTTCTATGAGGCCAGCATCATCCTAATCCAAAAACCATATAAAGACACAAAAGAAAACTACAGGTAAATATTGCTGATGAATATAGACCTTAAAATCCTTAACAAAATATTAGCAAACCACACCCAGCAATACATTAAAAATATCATACATTATGCCTTGGCTGGTGTAGCTTAGTGGATTAAGTGCGGGCCTGTGAACCAAGAGATCACGGTTCGATTCCCAGTCAGGGCACATGACTGGGTTGCAGGCCAGTTCCCAGCAGGGAATGCACAGGAAGCAACCATACATTGATATTTCTCTCCCTCTCTCCTTCCCTTCCCCTCTGAAGATAAATAAATAAAATCTTTAAAAAAAAAACAACTTTGATTTAAAAAAAAAAATCATACATTATGATCAAGTGGGATAGGTCCCAGGGATGCAAGGATGGTAGAATATTTGCAAATCCATAAATGTAATATATCACATAAGCAAAAGGAAAGACAAAAATCACATAATCATATCGATAAATATGGGAAAAGCATGTGATAAGGTACAGCACTCACTTATGATAAAAACACTGAACAAAGTGGGAACAGAGGGAGCATACCTCCACATAACAAAACCCAATATGAAAAACTTACAGCCAACAGCATACTCAATGGACAAAAATTAAAAGCTTTCCCACTAAGAACAGGAACAAGACAAGGATGTCTGCTTTCACCACTTCTGTTCAACATAGTACCGGAAGTCCTAGCCACAGCAATCAGACAAGAAAAAGAAATAAAAGGTATCCAAATTGGAAAGGAGGAAACAAAACTGTCACTGTTTGCAGATGACATGATAGTGTACATAGAAAATCCTATAGACTCCCCCCAAAAAATTGCTCGACTTAATAAGTGAACTTGGCAAAGCAGTGGTATACAAAGTCAATATTCAAAAATAGAAGGCTTTTTTGTATACCATCAATGAAACATCAGAAACAGAAATCAGGGGGGAAATCTCATTTGCTATAGCAACAATAAAAGTAAAGTACCTAGGAATAAACCTAACAAAGGAGGTAAAAGACCTGTACTCAGAAAACTACACAACACTGGAGAAAGAAACTATGGAAGCCACAAACAAATGGGAGCACATACCATGTTCATGGATTGGAAGAACTAACATCATGAAAATGTCCATACTACCCAAGGCAATCTATTGGATTTATGGATTCAATGCAATCCTTATTAAAATATCATTGATATATTTCACAGATATAGAACAAACATCTCAAAAATTTATATGGAACCATAAATGACCCAAATAGCTGCAGTAACTTTGAGAAAGAAGAACAAAGTAGGACGGATCACAATACCTGATATCAAACTATATTACAAGGCCACGGTAATCAAAACAGTCTGGTACTGGCATAAGAACAGACACAAAGATCAATAGAACAAAATACAGAGCCCAGAAATAAACTCAAGTCTTTATGGTCAATTAGCATTCAACAAAGGGCGCAAAAGTACGATTAGAGTAAAATTAGCCCTTTCAACAAATGGTGTTGGGAGATCTGGACAGCTACATGCAAAAAATGAAATTCTATCACCAACTTACACCATACACAAAAATAAACTCAAGATGGATAAAAGACTTAAATATAACTTGTGATACCATAAAAGTCTTAGAGGAGAACATGGGCAGGAAAATCTCAGATATTCCATGCAGCAATATTTTCACTGATAAATTCCCTAGAGCAAGGGACATAAAGGAAAGAATAAACAAATGGAACTCTATCAAAATAAAAATGTTCTTCATGGCTAAAGAAAACATCAGCAAAATGAAAAGGGAACCAACCATATGGGAAATATATATTGGCAAATGACATTTCGGACAAGGATTTGATATCCAAAATATATAAAAAAGTCACTTAACTACACTCCAGGAAGACAAACAATCCAACTAAGAAATGGGAATAGGATCTCTGTCTTCAAAGAGGACACACAGAGAGCCCCTAAGACAGACAGAAGGATGCTCAGCATCACTAGTTATCAGAAAAATGCAAATTAAAAGCACAATGAGATATCACTTCATACTGGTCAGAATGGCCATCATAAACAAAGCAACAAACAAAAAGTGCTGGCAAGGTTGTGGAGAAAAGGGAACCCTAGTACATTGTTGGGAATGCAGACTGGCGCAGCCACTGTGGAAAACAGGATGGAGTTTCCTTAGAAAACTAAAAATGGAGTTGCCTTTTGACATGGCAATTCCACTGCTGGGATTATATCCTAAGAATCCTGAAACACCAGTTCTAAAGAACCTGTGCACCCCAGTGTCCATAGCAGCACAATTTACAATGGCCAAGTGCTGGAAGCAACCTAAGTACCCATCAATAAATGAATGAATCAAAAAACTGTGCTACATTTGCACAATAGAATTCTATGTAGCAGAAAGAAAAAAAGAGCTCCTACCCTTTGCTACAGCATGGATGGAACTGGAGAGCATTATGCTAAGTGAAATAAGCCAGGTGGTGAGGGACAAATGCCATACCATCTCATCTATAAGAGGATCCTAATCAACAAAACAAATAAGCAAGCAAAATATAACCAGAGACATTGAAATTAAGAACAGAGTGACAGTAACCAGAGGGGAGGGTAGAGGAAGATAATGGGGGAAAGAAGGGAAATGGTCATCAAAAACACGTATACAGGCCCTGTAGACAAAACTAAAGAGGGTTAGGATTGAGGGTGGGAGATGCGGGTGGGTTGGGTAGGGTAAAGTGGTAGCTGGGAAATGGAGACAACTGTACTTGAACAAGAATAAGAAAGAAAGAAAATACATTAATTTTTTTTAAATTGTCTGCTTTTCTGATAGTATACCTGAGTAGGTTAGAAACTGCTAGTGGACAGGGAATCTATCTGTGTTATCAATCTCCCCAGCACAGGGCCTGGCACAGAATGGGTGCTCAGGCACTGCTTTGTGAACTGTACCAAATTTTCTGAGCTCCTCCACTAAGTCCTTTATTTTCCCTGGCTGTCTCTGACTCTCATAAGTTGAAAGGCAGAAAAGTCACTTTATGGATCTAGGTGAGTTGAAAACAGAACCTTCTTCAAATCATTAAAGTGCTTGGATCATTTTATGTACCCAAGTCAACTGCTTCTCAGAGTGCCTTGGATTTAATGCCACAAGGTGGACTGGCAAGGTTATACCTCATAGCTCCTGAAAAAGAATAAAAGGAATTGAGATGAAGCCATCTATGCAAGAGGCCCTCCCTGGCTGTCACTAACCACAATGAGCTGCACCATTTTCTGCTTTGGAATTCAACTTATATGCCTTCTTCAGAGGAGCACTTCACTGCTTGTCCCTTTATTTATTATTTAGTTCTTCATAGATTTTTAGAAACATATCCTTTGCCTTAAAAGCTGGGGGGCAGAAGTCCAAGAAATGTACCATTAATTAAAGATACTTGAAATGATGGACAAAAACCATAATAAAGAAGAAAAACAAGGAATGCAAAAAACCAAAAGAGCTGCCTCATTTGTTGCACCTTTTTTTTTTCACAAGTTCAGAACTGGTCTCAGCATTCTTTGGTATATATGCTTTTACTGAGCTCCTTTTCTTTGCAGAGCCCATGAGCGGCTTTTGATATAGTTGACAAAAATGAATGCAGGCACAAGGAAAAGATCATTCAACAACTAGTGGCAGAGCTGTGGTGGCCTTCAATGACCTCCCTCCAAGCTACCTTACAGGAATGAACAAAAAATTTCTTTTCCCACTGGAAATGCTGGAAGCGACAGAGAAATGTGTCCCTCAGTTATCAACTTCCATCAGGAATTTCCTCTTTTGAAGAGAGCTGCTTTGCCTAAGGTCATGCATGCCCCTATCCCAGAGCTAGGACAGAGAGGTATGCCTCCAAAGTGTGGTAAATACTGGGATATAAAGGTTTTGTCATCTTACTCCAACTCTGGAGACAACTCTGGAGAATAATTCCAGTTTCAGAATTCCCTTAGGCCTCTGTTGTTACTGAATCATGGTTCAATTCTCTGCCAAATCCTACTTCTTTTCCTTCCTTTTCATACCCAGTGATCTCAAGATGTACCTCCTTCATGCTATACTATGACTCTGATTTCCAGGGACTTCAACTTGTGGAATCTTTCTTCAGGGTTCCCAGAGTAAATCTTGAATGTATTTGGGCTCCTCTGCTAGGTTGTGAGTTTCTCATGGGCAATGACTTTGGGGTCTTATCTACATCTAGCCCATTGCCTGGCAGGAAATGTTTACTACACCTGGCAAAGTAAAATGTTCAGGAAATCTTGGTATAATTTAATTTAATTGCCCCAATAATGAAATAAATGACTGTGGAGAGTTCTCAGAAATGTAGTGATTCCAAAAAAGCAAACACTGCTAGTATCTATCTATCTATCTACATCTATCTATCTATCTATCTATCTATCTACCATCTATCATCTATCATCATCTATCTATCATCTAGGTATCTATCCATCCATCTAGCTATCTATTCATCTATCGATCATCTATTTATCTATCTAATTATCTATCCAATCCCTCTCAGTTCAGAATCCTTAAAGATAAGTATTCTTAGATTCATTTTGCAAATGTAGAAATAAAAAGTTCAGTGTGGTTAGGTACCTCTGCCCAAGTTCCCCTAGTTAGTAAATGGCAGGGACCAGATTTAAAATAAAGTGTGGCTGACACCAAAGCTTGTCTTTCACAGAGACCAAAAGAGATAGCTTTACAAGAAAAATGTGTTGGGAGTTAATGTCCTTTACCTCTCAGTTGCCTCTTTTTATTTCTTGCAAAATTTTAAAAGAGAATCTTGTTTTGGGCCCATGTGAAAATAAGAAGTGAGCTTTAGGACTTTTAAAAAATTGTACTAAAGAATCACATATGACAAATTCCTTCTTTGTTTTTGTAATGCTAAACTCATTTTTATTTCCAGTCAATTCTTATACATTTTTATTAAAACTTTTTATTATAAAATATAGTGTACAGGAAAGAGTATAAAATATATGTAAAGTTTAATGTATTGTATAGTGAACAGCTATGTAATAATCACTGAAATCAAGAAATAAAACATTAATTACTGTTTCCCTGGAGTTTCCCCATGTATTCCTAGTCAGTTGTAACCCTTGCCTCTCCCCCACTGGTAATCATAGCTTGGTTTTTACAGTAATAAATTCTTTTTTACAGTGATACACATGGGTTTGTATCCCTAAACAATTTAGAGTAAGTGTTGACAAACCATGGCTTGTAGGCCCAATGCAGCTGACTTTGTTTTGTAAATGAAGTTATATTGGAGCACAACTATGCCTGTTCATTTATGTATTTTATATGGCTGCTTATAAGCTGAACAGCAGAGTTGAGGAGCTGTGGCAGAGACCAAGTATGGCCTATAAAACTTTAAATGTTTATAATACAGCCCTATACCCAAAGAGTTTGCTGGTCTGTAATCTAGATTATTGTTGTTCTTCTTTTTGAGGAGTATCACAAAATAAGCCTTTTTGGTAACTTGCTTTTCCCCCTCAACATTATATTTGTAAGATTCATTCACAATGAATCTATTCACTTGTATGCATCAACTGCTAACATATATAAAGAGCAATTATAAATTTCATATTCCTATTTAAATGTTTTATTACTTTGTATTGTATTTTTGGAGTATTTGTAAAAATACATTCAGTACATAAAATACAGAAAAAGAAAAGTAGAAATAAAAAATATAATTTGCCTGCAAATAAATTGTCCCTCTTTTCATCAGTTAAAAGCATCAACTTTTCTTCAGAAATCTTGGTTTTACCACTTTAAATGGTAATACTAGCTTTTCAGGAAATAAGAAATAGAAAAAATAAAAATAACCTATATTCTCCCAGACATAATAATTATTAATGTTCTGAAACCTGTATTTTTATGTTTTTCCTCTTTAGCTCTTTAACATATTAATGACAATGAAAGCATTACATGTCAAAACCCATGTAATATTGGCAAAGTAATACTCTGAGGAAAATTTTCTTCCTTAAATGATGAGAGAGAAACATTGATAGGTTGCCTCTTCTATGTGCCCTGAGCAGGGACCAAACCTGCAACCCAGGCATGTGCCCTGATCAGGAATTAATCCACGGCCTTTCAGTTTGTGGGGTGACATCCAGCCTATTGAGCCCCATGGGTCAGAGCCACTACATGAGTTTATATAAGAATTACTGCTGACATTTTTCCTTGTTATTTTTAGATATATAATTCACATATAATTTACATACAAAACTATACCATATTTATAACTGATATATAAATCATCTTGGCAAATGCCTGCATATCCTTTAAGAGCTTTCAGTTTACTATAGTCTTGTGGACCTTGAGTGGGAGTTTTAAAAATTGGAGTGCTCTATGTAGGGTTCACCCCCTTTGCTCAACAGAGAGAACCTGGGAGTTGAAGGCTCCCCCTCACCCTGATTGCATGGTGCTGTACTAGTGGTGAAGTTTATGTCAAGAGTGAACCTTCTGAGGATGTTGAGAAAGGGGAGCCCTAGTGCACTGTTGGTGGTAATGCAGACTGGTGCAGACACTGTGGAAAACAGTATGCAGTTACCTCAGAAAAGTAAAAATGGAACTACCTTTTGATCCAGCAATTCCACTGCTGTGAACATATCCTAAGAATCCTGAAACACCAATTCAAAAGAACCTATGCCTACAATGTTCATAGCAGTGTTGTTTACAATAGCAGTCAAGTGCTGGAAACAGCCTAAGTGTCCATCATTAAATGAGTGGATCAAAAGACTGTGGTCCATTTATACAATTGAATACTACGCAGTAGAAAGAAAGATGGAATTCCTGCCTTTTGAGACAGCATGGATGGAAGTATTATGCTAAGTGAAACAAGCCTGTCAGTGAAAGACAAATACCATATGATCTCACTTATAAGAAGAATCTCATGAACAAAATAAACTAATGAGAAAAATAGAACCAT
>JAPYXV010005050.1:0-10852 GCA_028533065.1 Trachops cirrhosus
AAGAAGAAACTAAGCAAACAACTAGAACAGGAACAGAACCACAGAAATGGAGATCACATGGAGGGTTAGCAACAGGGGAGTGGGAGGAGGAGAGAGGGGGGAAAGATATGAAGAATAAGTAGCATGGATGGTAGGGAGAAAATAGATAGGGGGAGGGCAAGAATAGTATGGGAAATGTAGAAGCTAAAGAACTTATGACACATGGACATGAACTAAAAGGGAGGAATGTGGGTGGGAGAGGGTGTTCAGGGTGGAGGGGAATGAAGGGGGGATAATAGCACAACTGTAATAGCATAATCAATAAAATATACTAAAAAACAAGAAACAAAAACACCTATTTTTGGTTTCAGACTGGCGAAACCAGTTTTTCTAGCTGACTTCAGCACATTGAGGGGTGACTGGAGACAGTTTTTCTCTGTTCCCGTTCAGAACTCAGTCAGCCTCTGGTGTACTGTTCCTAGGGTAGCTGCGCGTTCTCCCCAGAGCCCTTCTGGTGCCTCTCTGAAGGGTCCTGTGTGTGGGGTCTAGGTGCTCCTGTGCGTGTTCTCGGGAGTTCACTGCTGTGGGTTCTGATGTCCCGTGGAGCACCTGCGCCTTTTCTGGGTTCGTGGGTGTGCACTCTGTTGATCCTGAGGGGTGACCACTTCCCCCAAATTCATGGCCTGGGCATCATAGGTCCCGGGAAGCGCCCACGCCTTTTCCTTTTTCACAGCTGTGGTTTCTGAGACTTCCACAAAACCATGCTCTCTCCAGCTTGGGAGTGCGGGCATACAGGCGGGCGCCTTTGTTCGCACAGGCTGAGGTGCACACTCTTACCAGGGCTATGTGTGGGTACTCACAGCCCCTGTGTGGGTGCCTCTCTGTCCTCACTCCCCTCTCTGTGCCCTCTGGTAAACTGGCCTCCCCCGGGGCTGCTCAGTCCTTGTTTGGTGAGGGAGGGAGCGGTTGACCCAGCTCTCTCCCGGGAACCCTGAGGCAGACCCCAGAGCACAGGGCCTGGAGCTGTAACCTTCCTGGTCCCCTCACTGATCCCTGGGCTCTTATTATCCTGACGTAGTCTCCTTACCGTTGGGTTTTTCAATGTCCATTACAATTTGTGATCTCCTATTTTCATATATGTTGTGATAATGTTGGCTGTTTGCTCTGTTCCTCTGTAAATCGACTAGGATTTTCTCCCGTGTGTAGGGGGAAGTAGAATCTGCTCCCTCCTACCACGCCACCATCTTCCTCCCTCAATAGTTGCTTGCTCTTTATACTCTTTGGGCCCCCAGAGCTCACAGGAGCCCAGCTACATAACAGTGCTGTGGGGCTGGGCCTTCATGTTTGCATAATCAGATAGAAAGTACATTCTAATTAATCTTTCCTTGCTGTCTTTTGCTTTACTTTCTTCTCTTACTATTTAAGTACAAAAATTCCCTTATAAGTCTGGGCAAGGGTGTCTGCTTTGTCTGCACCAGCTGGGAGGACCTATGCAGGCAGGGATTGTATCTGATGGACTCTGTGCAGAAGCACCAAAAGATAGCTTTAGGACAGAGGAGGTCAGGTGGGACTTTCATTTCTGCATAGACCCTGAGAGGATACAAATCAACATACACAAGTCCCACTGAGGCACAAGCCTCCTCCTCTCACTAGTTCAAGTCCTTCCTGGAAGACACTCATGCCTCTGGGTAGGGTAGAGGTATCATGACCCCAAGGCAAAACTTGCATAAGAGTATGAAGTTTCTGATGTCTACCCACTGCCCTTTTTTACCTGCAACCAGATGAGGAAAAGGTTACTGTCATTTTTCCTAAAGTAAGTCCCAGACACAGCAGTCAGATGCAATGACATGGCTTCTTAAACTAGAAAGGGGCTTAGTTGTAAGGCCAAAAGTGGTCTGGGTAATGAAATAGAGGAAGTTTATTTTCAATGGCTTCTCAATCCCTTTCCCCGTCACTACTTCCCAAATAGAAAGAGAGAGCGTGTTTTTAAGACCATTGAAGCTCGTATTATATTTACATTTTAATTTAAGTGAAGCCATATCTTTAGTCAGAGGAACAAAAGTTAAGAAATCTGTGCGGATGTTTCCCATTTGCCCTGGTTTTATAATATTAGTACTTGTTCTAAGTTTTTTGTGTGTGTTAAATTTTTTTGTAAGTCTATAATATTATAGACTTTGCCTGTGTAAAATACAGGCACATTGTATAGATAGTGCCTGTTGCTCTCCATTGTAACAGATAGGAAAACAAACATAAACAAACAAACAAACAAACAAACAAACAAGGTGGAACAGCAGGCTTGGTAGGACCAAGACAGCAACACCGTGAGCAACCTAATATATTAACTCAGTGTCTGGGGCAGACTAATAATCTAGTGCATATTTGACTGTATTTTAAAATATTTTATAGGGATTTGTGTAGAAGAATGACTGAAATCTACATAGAGAAAGAGCAGAGGAGGAGGTTTGTTGCTGTTTAGCAAAGAAGTTTAGCTCTGACCTCTAATTTGTACTTCCCTGCAGTTAATAGACATACTCTTCTAATAATGCAATTTACCAGGCCACTTGGGGACTCCTCCCAACTCAGTCACTTATCAGCATTCCATGTAACTGCAGAGAGTATTCTTGCTGAGAGAATTTGTGGCAGACCACAACGTTCTCTCTAGCGATTATATTTCCACAAGGGAATTGTTAGGCATCTTCTTGCCTCAGCTTTCTGGACTGACAAGTTAGTGTTGCTCTTTCAAGGGAGAAGTCACAAGATAAAGAAATGAAACTAAAACCATGACCAGTGTCAACATCACAGTAGGCCATGGGGAAACAAAACAAAACAAACAAACAAAGCAGGGCAAAGGAAAGTGATGTGGCCAGGGAATTTAGAACATTGAAATTTAATCTCACCTCATTTTGTATGTCCTTAAAACCCATTATCACCTAACGGAAAACAAAAAAATTATGGAGAAATTAATTTTATAGACTTTGTTACAAAGGGATTTTATATATAGAATCTCCCAGTCACTAGGCTATAGAGTGTGAAGGCCAAGAGACTATGGCTTCCCAGCAATAAATCCCATTGACTTCCACACTACATATATTTCTGGGCCACCGTTTCTTTACATGGCAAATGGGTGAAATACAGGGAGTTATTTAAAGAGGGCTGAGTTGTGAAAGGAATAAGGAATGTAAACACAGCCCACTATTATATTTCATTTCTGTTTAATTGGTCCTTATTCCAAAGCTGAACATACATATTATAATTTAGATTATAATATACAGGAGGGCACCAGGTGTTGGTGAGGGTGTAGAGCAGCCGAACCTCTCATACATTGTTGGAAGGAGTGTAGAACTGCGTGCTCACTTTGGAAAAAGCTCTGGCAGTTTCTGGTAAAACTAGGTATGTAACTGCGTTCTCACCCAGCCATAGATGAATACAATGACTGTTGAAAACCTCAGTTACCTCACTGGGGAAAGAATGAGGGCTTTAAGACAGATCATTTTATCTTGTTTTGTAGAAATAGAGTTGTTTTTGTTGGTATTCAGGAGTTTTCACATGTGTGTAAGGGTGCCTGTTGAAGCTGAATAGTCAATGGGGTAGACTGTGCAGTCATTAGTTTATTGCCATCCTTTGTTATATCATATTCACCCTTTATCATGTTATAAATATCCAATTATGTGCTGGTTGCCAAAAGAATGGTTTTCTGACCCTTACATAAGCAACTCACTCTTCAGCTAATATAAAAATTCTAAGGACATTGAACAGTTATTCTAATACCACATTTTAATTATGAAGATTATTTCCTTCTGTAAAACTTGTAGGATGAGCCATTGAAATAAAGAATATAAAAAAAATTGATTACTCATTTCAAAAAATGTTGTTTAATGTAGGCTTGCAGAAGAAGCTATGGAGACTTTCCCTCATTTTTAATAAAAATATTACAGTTATTGATTAAATAAACAGTCTTTTCTTGCTTGGCTTCATATGGGAAGTTGATATTATAGTTTCAAAAGTGATCAATTGTACTCTAATTCTTGTCTCTAAGAGTTTATGTACATGCAACTAGAATGTCAAGATTTTGAAGTTGAAGCAGCTAATATTTTTGGGAAGGCCTCAAGGCAAGGAACATAACAGAAAGAATAAACAAATAGGATCTCATCAAAACAAAAAGCTTCTGCATGGCTAAAGAAAACAGCATTAAAATGAAAAGAGAACCAACTGTATGCAAAAATATATTTGCCAATGATACCTCAGACAAGGGTTTGATCTCCAGTTTAAATGGTTTAATCTAATTTCCTTGAAATGAAATTAAAATATTATCTTTTTCTTTTTTATGTATCCATTATTTATTACCTAACATCTTAGGAACATTTTTATGTTATTAAATATTCTAGCTTTGAATATATATATTTTTAGTTATTGTTCAGAATATAATCACATGAAGAACAATTCTTCACATCCAAAGTACAGACTCTTATTATTCTTTTACCTTCTTCTCAAAACTTAGGTCTCTCCAACAAATAGCAGGTCTGAGTCTCTCAAATGTAATAAATTAAAGAACTGGAGAGCGCCAGCTGTACTTTTCTAGTGTTAGCCATTATTCTCATTTAAACTATTGTCAATAAATTCAGGAATGTGTAGGACATTTTGAAGCATTTAAAAAATTTTGCTGGCAACCTCAGATACCACAGAGCAAATCTGGCATTTGTGCTCATTCAGAATCTTCATGCAAATCCTCTGAAGAAATTCAGAATAGGTAGAAATGCCTTGGTAACAAAGAAATTTCCCAATAAAAGTAATGCAAAGCAGAATTGTCTTCTGACTATTGAAAATATGCTGGAATTATATCTGAATAACTTAATCCAATTGTTATGCTTTTTAATGTCTTGGTATAGATCTTCCAGCCATAGCCAATGAAAGAAAACAATTCTCCTCTGTGCTTATGACAAGATCCTAATCATGTTCCAGGCAAGACCTTCAGAAGCAATGGGACCACTTAGCATCTTACTCTCAGAAACAACAGCTCACTGGCAATTATACAAAAATTAATCATTTTTATAAACTTAATTTGACATTGAAATGGATAAAACTAAACACCTCTACTCTTTAGGTTGATTCATTTATTTTTTGAGAGGTTTGTTTTGAAGCTAACTCATTCCGAAGGGGCCAAATCTTTCAGAACATTATGTTTCATGATGCAGGAATCAGGAGCCACAGTCAAGAATTTGTCAGACAATTTGAAGGGCTCCAGAGGTAAAATAACTTTTCTGATCAGAAATGGAATTAAGATCTTTACTTTTCATAATGAAATGGTGACTTTGCCTCCTTCTTATCTGAGAGTTAAAGTAGATGTTTTTCTTAGTACTTGCTCTAAGGTACTTGCTGGCAGATCATAAAAGGCTGGCAAAGAAAACATATTTGAGAGGGCTTATCTAATGGACTGGTGGATGTTGAGAAGGGGCGTTGAGGTGTATGGACACCAGGAGTCTCTGAGGATTTGGGACTGGATGAGTACTAGAACGTATCAGAGAGAGTATGATAATTATTTAGCACCAATCAGTGAATTACTCAAGGGGAAAGAAAAAAATTTGCTCTTTTCTTAAGCCCTCTCACCCTCCTCCTATCTCTCGCCTTGCTGTCAAGCCGGTGATGGCTGTACTCACCTGGTCCCACAGGGCTTCAGAGAGTGTTACCTGTATTTCCTAGTGAAATAAGAGACAAATCATGGGAATATTACCAATTCTCATGCAATCTGAATTGACACAGGTGAAACTGATAGAATACAAGGTATTTTTGGAATTGAGATGGACACTTGAAGTCATTCCATTTGTCAAGTATCCCCAAGTCTCCTTCAAGCCCTACTGGGTCATTTTCAGCCCATATCTCCTGTCATCTCTTGATCTATCTGGTGTATAATAGCAATTAAAAGACTCATATATTTATCCACCTTATCAATACCCACATAGCCTGCCTTCCCCTGGACTCAACTAATGTGGTGGGGTCATTGAAGGTATTACTAGTCTTGGTAGCCAGGGACCCACCAGCTGATCAAAAGCACCTTGAACTATGGAGCCCAGGTCCTTCAAGATATTGTCTTTATTAGGCAGCTTTCCTGCCCTCTTCTAGCCACAGCTCTTTCCCACTGCTTTCCCTAGGAACCAGAGCCCCAAAGGAACCAGTGTCTTTGGAAGTCTTACTGACCTTTGGTTTCACTGTTTCTTCAGTGGATTTTCTGGAAACAAAGGATGATATAATTCTAATTAGGCACTGGGGGTGCGGGGCGGAGGGGCTGGTAACATCAGCCACATGGCAGAATAGGAGATTCCAGCCCTTATATTCCCCAAGGAAACATCAATTTTGACAACTATTCATGGACGGGAATACCCAGTAAAGAGATCCAAGCTCTTCATTTAAACAACAACAACAACAAAATAATAGATGCATTGAAGATAGTAAGAAAAAACAGTTTCACTTTACCCATTGTCACCCTGCCTCAGAGGCAGTGTAGCTCGGTGCTCGTTTTATAGCTGACTTAGTGGAAGCCTAATTCCATTGCAGTGGGAACAAACTGGAATTTGGAGAGAGAAGAATTTGGATTTCAGCATCACCAAGTTCCAGTTCCAGGACTCTTGGCAAATCTCTTTGTCTGTGATGAATTTTTTCCTCACTTAAAAAATAGAAGGAATGAGTTTTATCTCACAGGGTTTTTTTTTTTTTGGTGGGGGGGGATTATATAAAAGCCTTTGTAACTGTAAAGTTCCCTTCAAATATAACTGTTAGTACTATTTTTACAGTGTCTTGCCTGCCCACTTCTGCTGTCAAGACATCTGTCCATCAGCAGAGAAGTCAGGTGTCTGGTGTGGTTTACATGCTTTTCCCTGTAGAACTCTGAGACTCCAGTGTGTACTCACAATTGTCCTCACAGTCCTGCTGCTGTCTGGAAGAGAATCCACACCCTAAGAACAGGTTTCCATTTCCTTCCAAGTTCAGGTGTCTCAATTCCTCCTTGGCTCTCAGACTCCATGCCCAGGTAACCATTCTGAGTGCTTTAATAAGATAGGCAGCCTAGAAGCCTAGAAGACAACTTTTAACCCTCTTTCTTCGTAAATTCCTATAATCTCAAAACATACTGCATACTTCAAAGCTCAAGCCAAGTCCCAATTCCTTTCTGAAACTTTCCATTCCTATAAGCCCACAGTAAGTCCTGTTTTGTCTGACTTTATGGATGACATAGCCTGGGACTCATATTCAGTCTCTAGCAACAGATTCTGGTCATGTCTCCACCTGGTCCAAAGGAAGCATGGTTTTGGATGGCTGGCCTTGATTCACACTATAGAGGACATAAGGACTTCTTAGAGAAGGTCAACCCTGGGATAAACAAATGTCTCTAGGTTGTGTACCCAAGTAACGCTTAGAGGAATGTCAGATGGATGCCCACCCTCTAAATTAAAATGGTAAATATTTTCTCTTGTCCCTTCCATTGAGGAGGTAGAGAAGAGAGAGGACACATGAAAGTCTCCACCTTCCCCAGCCAGGAAATGGGTGCAGCTAGAAGAAGGGTGGAAAACAGGTGACCCTAGTTTTTCTCCCATAGAGCATATCCAAGTCTAAGGATTTTTGAAGGTCTTATTAGCCCCACTTACCTAATCTGCTGCCTGGATGTTCTGCTTGCCTTTTGTTCTCGATTTTGGAAGTCATGCTGTGCCATTGGTCATTGAACAGAAACCAGAGACTCTGGAGCTGAAGATGGAGGTCATTCCAGGCCCTGGGAGGCATAAATGAAGAGGGAGAGAGGGCAGGTGAATAGTGAAAAGAGAAGCACTTACCCACTGAAGAACTACCAGGACAGATATCTCAGTGGTTTAGGAAGCATCTGTGTTTTGAATGGGTATGTGTGTGTTTGTATTAATACTGATACATATGTGTAAAAAAAGATAAGGGTGAGAGAAATGTTTGCCCCAGATGAGGTACTTGCCCTCTTTTCCAGTAAGAACAGAAATTCCAGTGAGAAAGTGAGTGGAAAAAGAAAGAGAGAGAAGCAATCTTAAGTAAAAAATAATAGCTGGCTGAAATTGGGGCTAGGGAGTCAGCCAGATGGTCCTTGAGGTGAAGGTAGGCTGTGAGGCAAGGATAGGAAGTAGCATCTAATAAATTCAAGACTGGCAAATGTCCCATCCTGTCTCAACTGACAGAACCTTCGTGATTAGCTAAGTGTAGCACTACAGGCTGTTGGGCTATCCATTCCAGCTGTCAAGTGCTTTGTGAGGAGAAGAGGAAACCTCACAGTTGACCTCCCAAAACATGGAGCTCAGAGGCCAAAGCAATGACTTTTGAGAAGTTGCCTCCCAGTTCCCCCCTCTATCCTTCACCACCTTCAAGCCCCAGACATGAACTAGGACAATTATGCCCAGCAACTTACCCAGCAGGGTACCCCAAACCCCACTGCACCCCACCCTGCCCCCAAGAACTTCTCCTCTTTGAGTCCTATCTCACAACAACCCCTTCTCATTTGCTATCTTACCCACCTTGCCTTTCTCAATTCTTCTGTGACCTCAGCTGTGACCTCATAGATCTGAACAACTGACTCTCTCCTCCCACCCTCAGCCCAGGCTCAATTCGATCTGAATGATAATGGTAAAATAATGACATAATGTGAAATTTTAATTTCTGGCAATGTTTGCTGCCTCCCTGACCCCCAGTGCTTCTGAGACACAGTAGAAATGAGCACAAAAAAAAAGTCAATTTTTTTACTTTGAATTTCAAAAGAGGGTATCAAAAATTTGGCTTTATGTCTCAAAAAGTCTTATTTCTGAAGTTTTATTTTATTAAATATTAATGTTTAAATTATTCTACCTTTCTCTTTAGCTTTGTCCAGACATTTCCTCATTTTTTGCATAGCAAGGGCTTCAAAACTGGAAAGACTTGGGTATTACAATTAGGCGAGGCTGTATGACCCTCAAAATCATCTCCCTGGGCAGGAAAGAGTTAATTCAGCAGGCCTGGGTCCCTACATATTCCAAAGAAAAGCCTGTCTTTAGGACTGGTTCTTGGCTGACTCTGAACCCCTGGAATATTCTGCCTGAAAAGAGTGATTTTGCAGCTGAGGGCTTGAGCCAAGCCTACCAGTTTGAGCAGATAAGTTTGTATGTATGGCGAATGCCTGCTTTGTGGTCTGCAGGGACTTGAGCCTGAGTACCTGAGGTCAGTTATATGGGCGCTGCGTGTGACTGAGCCCCCTAAAAGTCATGGATCTCATGGCTCAGATGAGCTGTCCAGGCTGACAACACCACACGTGTGGCCATGTTGTTACCGGACAGGGACCGGCCCAGAGCGGGTCTGCCACAGGCTGGCCTGTAGTGTGTGGATTCTTGACTTTGTGTAGGAAAGATTTCATGAATCCAGGTAATTTTGAGAGGACTTTTATTAAAGCTGGGGACAGTGCTATAGAGAAAGGACTTAGCGTAGAAGAAGCAACAGGAGAGGGTCTAGGTGGTGCTCTGCTTAGCTCCCTAGAAAAGTTATAGGAAAGAAGGGAGCCGAGTGGGAGTTGCTTTTAGCTCAATAGGAAGTCAAAGAAAGAGGGGGCCTTGGGGACAGGGTCAGGGGGGAAGCCCCAGACTCGCTGCCACTGCCCTCTACTCCCCTGGTTGCAAGTCTCATGGGGACACTTAGAATTTAGGAAGAATTAAAAAGTTCATCCCAGAGGGACATAGGTGTGTTCTAGAGTAAGCCCTTGCCGGGTCTTTGTCTTGAGGGTTTTATCTCTCTTCTGTGGGTGAGAATCTTAGAGGAGTGTTTTAACAGAATATTCTTCAGCTTTCCAGGTGCATTTTTAATATGCTGATGCATCAAAATGAGCATATAGGAGAGGGTTTGGGGTTATTTTTTGGTCTGCTTTACTGTTTTACTTTTATCTTTGGTCTGTCTGGCTCTAATGGGGTTTTTGTTATTTGTTCTCCTGACTGCATCTCTCCTTGGGTTTAGCTGGCATGAATAGCATTAATTGGGTCTCTGTTATGTGTTTCCGCCCGCCCCCGCCAGCCTGAGTGACTTAAGCTATTTATTCTCTAGTCAGGGAGGAGGGGTAGAAACCATTTACTCTCAAGAGTTCTTGGTTAGACTTCCGGCCAAGATGGAGGCATAGGTAGACACACTGTGCCTCCTCACACAACCAAGATAGGGACAACAACAATGCTGAAACAAAATACAACCAGAATTGACAGAAAATTGAAGTGTATGGAAGTCGGACAACCAAGGATTTAAAAATAGACACGTTCATCCAGACCGGTAGGAGGGGCGGAGTTGGGCTGGGCGAGGAACTGAGCAACTGGGGCGGTGCGCAGGTCCACAGCAGGCACACCCTAGGCGCACAAGCAGCAGTGGCTGGTGGGCCAGGCCAGGGGGTGGTGACCGGCAGACCCATGGAGGCCGCCATTATGATGCAAGGCACTGCGTGCAGCTCAGGGTCCCAGCACCAGGAAATAGAGCTTTGGGTCACTGACTGAAAAGGAAGGTCCTGTGGGGTGCACAGGTCCACCCACGCCGGAATTGGTGCCAGAGGGGCCCAGTTGGCTTGCGGAAGGTGGTAGAAGGGTCTGGGGTCCTACAGAGAGCAGAGCAAGCATCATTGTTCCTTCTCAGACCCTGCCCCCACATACAGCATCACAACCCAGACACTGGGGTGCCCCGCCCTGGTGAACTCCTAAGGCCCCACCCCTCACTACAGGAGCTTGACAAGACCAAAAAAAACACTACCAAAAAGATGGCTCAAACAGGAGAAGAATTGAAAGCCCCAGAACCCATCCTTTTAAGTGACCAAGAGATAGCCAACCTATCAGATGCACAGTTCAAAGCACTGGTCATCAGGATACTCACAGAATCG